>JAFVLL020004281.1:0-38486 GCA_021397915.2 Tor tambroides | reverse complement strand
TATATATATATATATATATATATATATATATACTATAACATTCTTCAAAATATCTTCTTTTGTGTTGAGAAGAACAAATAAATCCATGCAGGTTTGGAACAACTTGAGGGTGAGTGAATGAGTGAATGATGATATAATTTTCATTTTTGGCTGAACCATCCCTTGAAATCCCCAAGGATGATGAATGATTTAATTAATTTATTAATTTAATTAAGAATAATTTAATTAATTTATTGGGTTATTTCAAATCAATTGTTGTACATTACAGCATAATACTAACTACATGTAACACATAGTAGGACTATTAATGGTGATGTGCATGAGTTTTCTGAAGTTACACCAATGACTGACTATATAAACAATGATTGGTCATGATAATACGAAGTATGACTTCAAAAATTCTGTAACACAAAAAAACGAATCAGACAGGGAGCTCGTTTTCAATTCTAGCCAATAAATACAACAATCTTTGACAGCAATGAGCATAAATGAGCACGTACTTAAACAGGACATGTTTGCAGCAGCACGCACAAACATATGCAGGACTCGTTCACTGTAGAGAGAGTGCAAAATGAATGAAGCCGATTGCTCCATACCGAAACAGGCTCTTTAAAAGTAACTATTCAAAAACACGACACATTGAAAACGTGAAGCTGAATGCCCTTCAAGCTGGTTGTGATAAAAAATAGTGTGCTCATTTATGATTATTACAGTAATCTGCAGGCAGTGCAAAAAAAATACAGCCCTTGAAGTGTTTTTTATTTAGTTAATCAGTGAGTTTTCAGCAAGAGCCACCATTTACTCAGTCAGATAAAGACTGTCATTTTATTCTTAGAAAAAAAAGGTGACACTTTAGTATAGGGACCAATTCTCTCTATTAACTAGTTGCTTATTAGCATGCAAATTATTAACATATTGGCTGTTTATTAGTACTTATAAAGCACATGTTCGGCATGACAGTATTCTACATCCATAATTCTACCCAATATCTAAACTTAACAACTACTGTACCTTATTAACTGTAATAAGCAGCAAATTAGTAGTTTATTAGGGCAAAATTAATAGTTAATGGTTTGTTAATAGTGGGAATTGGACCTTAAAATAAAGTGTGACAGTGTATTAAAATGAAAGAAAAGTTCTGATATGAGGCAGTAATAATTTATATTTCCAAGTGATCACTTCAATTCAGTTATTCAGGACCAACACTTATCTACTGTCTTTCCAACCTGATCACATCCATGTTACATGAGATGTGTTACGTAAAACATATTTAAGAACTTTTCAGCAATTACTTACACTTATGAACCTTCTTATCATCTTCTTGGAATTTAGCTTAAGGAATGTCTTATTTCTTATGAAGATTTTCATGAATCCAGACCCTAGTTCACATGTTTAAATGAGGTTGGATCTAAACAGGTTTGGACTCCCCTGGCCTAGTACCACCCTGCTAACAACTTAGCAGCTACCCAGAAAAACCTTGCAACCACCAAACAAAACTCAAGCAACCACCATGAATACCACAACAACCTCATAGATGCCATGACAATCGCTCTTGCAACAGGCAAGCAATTACCTTAACATCCACTCAGAAAATGTTTAGCAATTACCCAGAAGATCCATCTACACCCTATCAATCATCCAGAACAATCTAGTGACCATCTAACCACACATTATCAGCGCCTTTTCAACTACCCAGAACACCTTAGCGACTGTTGCAATTTCCCAGAAAGGAACCAGTCAATATTTGGTGGAGAAATAGAACTCAGAAAACTCAGAAAACCTTCTGTGTCTTTTTTCCTCCTCACCTGCAAGCACCACTTGCATTGTCTTCAGAAAATGTCAAATCTGTTTAATCTGTTACAATTGCAGTTACCTGGATTTGTGACAAAATGTCTGTGTAATTAACAAAAACCTTAAACAATACCTTGTGAAAGTTGTGGAACAGTTACTCTTTTTTACCTCCACTAATGAATGTCAGCGTATATAGTTAATTATTTTTCCTCATTCTAATTGGAAACTTAATTGACAAAGGATTAGCCATGAGAGGGAATTAATTGCCTTAGCAGACACATACAGAAATTCGTCTGAAAGCAATTCTGTTCAGTGTCAGCCCCTGACAAAGATTTATTTCATATTCGGTGTTAACAAGAATTTAATCTTTTACAGCAGCTTCTCGAGATGGGCTCAGCGCTATTAAAAATATTCCACAAAACTTGATTATTTCCCATCACAACCGCAGCCGAATATTATCAGCAAAATGAGAGCGACCACTAAAGTAGATCAAGAGCAAGATATCACCACGTTCAGACATATCACAAGCAAGAAATTCTCTGAAATTTTCTTCAAAGGTCTTAGACTGATCTATCACGTCAAAAGTGGTGTGATGTTTCATAATGTGTCCATACATTCACATAAATGATTTGCAGATTATAAAAGCATACAGTACATGTAGCACATATGGAAAACAGACCGTGCCGCCCCACCGTGTGTATGTAGGCCACCCTTTGTGTCCCGTGACTGGTTTGAAATGCACTTTAAGTGTCAACTAACCCTGAAGCAAGTGATTACTCCATCTAAAGTTTCATCACCAAACTGTGGTCTGGTTGTGCTTACCACAGAGTTGCATAAGTGGTCGTTTCATCTAGAGATCCACCTGAGGTGTTTGGTGCAGCTCATTTGGGACGTTGAGTTTGGCCTACATGTCAAGCAGACATGATAAATTTGTCAAATTCTTGTGTTCCTCCATAGTTTCTTCAGTGTATGATCTCATCATCAGATGTCTTCATGTGTCTCATGCACAGCTCCATTTGATTGTGTAACTTCCACATTTGGTGGTTCTTCAGTGATCTTTTCACAGGTTACCTGACTTTACTGAACCAATTTGTCATGCAGCCAATCAGTTCGTCAGGATTTCACTGGACTTTTTTTTTATGATCAGCTTCTCTCACGTACTGTAACATGGATGTGATCAGGTTGGGAAGACAGTAGACAAGTGTAGGTCCTGAATGAATGAATGGAAGTGATCACTTGGAAATATGAATTATTACTCTCCCCATTGCTCAAATGGTCCTGCCTCATATCAGAAATTTTCTTTCATTTTAATACAAGGTTACACTTTATTTTAAGGTCCAATTCTCAATATTAACAAACCATTAATTATGACATTTGCCTCATAATTTGCTGTTTATTAATAGTTAGTAAGGTATCTGTAAAGTTTTGGTATTGGGATGTAGAATATGGTCATGCAGAATATGCACCTTATAAATAAACAGCCAATATGTTAATAATAGGCATGCATGCTAATAAGCAACTGGTTAATAATGAGAATCGGTCCCTATACTGAAGTGTACCTAATACACTTGTATAGTCTTAAGACCCAGGAAACATGTTTATGCACTCTTGACTCTATCATCCCAAAGTTTTTTGTTTTTTTTAATGAGCTTTTGGTGAAATGCCTGAAAAAGCTATGTGGTGAAAGCAAGCTAAGGATTTACATTTTATCCTATGACAAAATAAGTGTTGCAAAGAGGTGGAAAATTTCCAGAAACTTTCCCGATTTTCTTTTTTAAAACTTTGGAAAATTTTGGCTACGCAGTTGCTAATAAGTAGCTAAATGGGACTACAGAGGTTGTTGGGATCATTAGATGTCATAACGGCGAACAAGAAAACTCGTCTATGTGCCGCTTTCACAGCTGCATTGTGTTTATACCTGTGCTCCTGCAAACTATTCTAACTTTCCAGCTTGTAGATTTCAAATAAAGACTGAAAGAGTGGTGACATTGAAGTCATGTGACCATGGTGTAGTTCATTTATACCTTCAATTTAGCTTTTTACTTTGTATTTAGATTTCAGTATTCATAAAATTTGCGTTCATTTGTATAGATTATCTTGAACAAAATGTGTAAGACTCTGGTCACAGAGCTTATTTTCTGCAAAAAAATTCAAGCCAAAGAAAAATTCCTATTTGGTGAGGAAACCACGGTGATGCTTGGGTTGACCAATAAAAATACTTCATCACTGTAGCACTTTATTAAGGTTGACATCTAGTGGGTGTTAAAGTCTTGGTGGTTTGGTCTGATTTTAAATAGCTAAAATTGCTTCATTTGGTCAACTGTGATGGTCTCCTTTATATTTTCAAAAACCTCATCTAGGCACTTTTGAGATTCTTGCAGACTGAGTTTCTGACCTCCTGACCTCTTCTCTGAATCTGGTCAAATGGCCCTCTCTCTCAGAGCATGCTGGCTTCTCTTTCATGCTCTTTCATTTCTTCCTGATTTAAAGACTTTGAAAACTCAATGACAACTATGTTTCCATCTTCAACAATTTCAAGGTCGAAATCTTCAGTGATTAAATCCATGTTCAGCACCTAGCTCAGAGCTAATACGTTCAAGCAGCAGATCTGAAGAAATGAATTTCCACAAAATCTGCACCCTTTGCACCAAAGGTCAGCAGCCCCAAAGCGATGGTCTGCTTTGTTGCACCATCATCTATGGTCTTAATACAGCGCATTCAGTGAAGTTTTCATGTACTGTTCAGCTTGTCTTGGTGTCAAGTTTTTAGACATGAAGTAAGAATCTCATGATGACTCTAATCCATGATTTTGTGGTACGGCAAGTTGTATCTTCTCTATTTATATCTTTTAACAAATTTTAATCATTAAAAAAAAAAAAAACAACATTTATTAGTTTATTTAAAGTACCTTTGTCATTATTTTATTGCATGTGAAGAAAATGAGTTTGTTTCCCAATAACAACCAACACATTTTACCTAGAACAACTATGTATATCACTCAACGGTTAACCGTAGTTTATGTGTTGTAGAATAAATCTTGTAGCAGAAGAATGCCAGCCAATGAAATTGCTCAATAAAATAACATAGTAATGCCTATTTGTGTTAAGAAAGACACTCAAGGCTGTGCTATATTGTGAGACTATAGTCACAGCTGAACAGGCTGCAAATTGTGTCTAAAACCATAATTCAACCTTGACAATATTTGCAATATAGCACATGCTCTTTTATACTGTATTGCTTAAAAATACTGTCTGTATTTTTTTTAATCTTAAGCCTAGAATACACTATGCGATTTTTGCCCCGATTTCCCCCCGATTTTACAGTTTGAACAAGTTGACGCTAGTTGAGGAAAGTCAGAGCCAGTCTGCAGATTACAGCTGACAGATTCCACAGAAATCGGGTAGTGTTTGATGGTCACAGACTCCAATTTTTTAGCTTCAGACTTTGATTCTATCCGGTCGGAGGATATCAAACATGTTTGATATTTTCAGCCGATTTTAGAACACATATGTTTTCATTTGTCATGCGTCTCCTAGCAACAAGGCGCACGTTTCTGCGTGAGTTCGTTGTGATCGGAACAGCTTTAAAGTCCGGTAGTGTACGATCCTCGATCTCGTAGTGTATGATGCCCAGTTTTCCTTTGTCACTATTTACAAAGTTGGTAAGTGTATGATGCCTAGTGTTTTTAAAATCTGTTCAGATTTTAAAAGTCGTGTAGTGTATTCCAGCCTTTAGCTTACCAGTTCAAAGGCTGAGTTAACTGAATGCAAATGTAATAAAATAGTTACTACATTGTTATTATTGCTACTTTGACCAAAAACATTCTACTTTTTAGATTTTTTTTTTTTTTTTCAAATCAGCTTCCACACAGTGTTTATAGAAAGCCAGCTGAATAAGTCACATATCTGAGACCTGACATTTTGCTCTCCTTTGTATGAACTGTCCTTATCTGGATAGAAAGGTTAACATTTGGAGTCAAACCTGTCACGTTGTAAACGCACTTACCTGCAAGCCAGAAAGTCAATAAATTTGCCGAAGACATTTGCATACATTAATCTTTCTCTCTCATCATCCAAGGACATGGTGCATAAACATAATTTTGAGTGATTTCCACTGGGTAAAACATCATTGTCTCTGTCTGACATTGTATGAGTGCGGTTTTGTTGTTATTTATTGTCGCTGTTTCTCAGCTCCACTTGGAATGAACAAGAGCAGCATCTGTCACATATAGAGTGATTGGATGCCAAGAGAAGCTTTTCGGTGTGTTTGGACGTGAGATTTCTCCAATGACTTGCCTTTTGTACTAGTGCAGACAGGTAAAGATGCTGTCAAATGTCAAAAAATTTCTTACACCTATGATTTAATCAATGCTTTTAAAGTGTTAAAACATATTGTATATGTTTCCTATGTCCGCTGCTGCTGCTGTCAAGAGTGAAAGTATTTTATATCCTGAATTGTATTTTTATTTTTTATTTTATTATCTGATTTTTTTATTATATATTAATTTTAATAAATTATTTAAATTATTTTATTCTATTTTATTTATATTGAATGAATGATACCTAAACTTGTCCAGTTAAATGTTAAGGATTGTTTTTTTGTTCCCAGCAACAGGGAATACAATTCTTATCTGATAGATGATAAAATGCACAAAACATTGAGGACCTTAGCCAGAATATCATAGATACTCTGAGACTTTTGTGCTCTGTTTAGGCCAATAAGCAACCACCCAAATCAGCCTAGCAACTGCATAGCAATGAATTGAAGTCCACTCTGAACAGCCTAGCAACTGCATAGCAATGAAACAATCTCTAGCATAGTGTTTTGCATGGTCAAGATCCACTCATTTTCTTCAGAAAATTAAAAAGTCTTGTTATTTAACAATCTCCCAGAAACTTTCAAATGGCACAGAGGAACATGTGGTTTATGAAGCAAATTATAACGCTCAAACTGGACAATCTTAACACATTTCCTATGGTTCTGATGCACATGAAAGATATTTATATGGTATTTGATAATATTCTTCCTGTAAAAATGGCTTCAGTGCCCGGCTCTGTTTAACTAGATTGGAATTTGTAATGATCACTCAATTCATAGCCAGACGTTATTGAGCCGTCACCAGATGGTGCAGGGAATCAAGGTGAAGTGGCCGCATGCCCAGCCATACTCAGGCAAGTCTGTTCTAGCCTTCGGTCATAATATGGCTCACATAAAGAGGAAGTTGGATAAAGTCCTGTCCATGGATGAAACCTAATCCATGACTAAATTATGCCCTGCCATCGGTGACTATCCACTGAACACATTTTTGCTCCGAGTTCTCGTTTAATCTTTGTCTGGGAAACAGGCCTGAAAGTAAGATGAACTGCCTCATTCTGTAGATACCGCTATATCTAAAAGTTTTCATCTCAATCCAAGGTCAACAAAAACAGCCCTTTATTTAGATAAAGCTGTTTTTCCCCTGAGAATGAATGCAGTGTTGCCCACACCAGTGCTGAGATTACCCATCAATCATCACTATCTTAATATATAATGTATGCTTTGTTCTGCTCATATGACAGTCGAGCATACTGTCAGATTCAAGGCTGAATATATATATATATATATATATATATATATATATATATATATATTGATAGAAGGATTTTTTTGATGAATAGAAAGCTCAAATGTATATACTTTTTATACATTTAATAATTTGATTTTAAAACACATCCACCACAAAATCAGATCTCTTTTCCTCTTTTTACTTTGAGATCATTCTGAGATTAAATACAGATTTAATATCATAACAATAGGTATAGTTTTACAAATCAAATATTTGCATATATATGACAGGAAACACTGGCATCTAACAATGCTTCGGAAAAAAAAACAAAACAGTTAATCTTAAAAAAAAATAAAATAAATAATAATAATAATAAAGCAAATAGGAAATAAATCAGCTATTAAATAAGCATGTAAACTCCTGAAACATTGGTGTCTCATATTTTAGAGCAGTCAATGCAATTTTGGAAAGAAATCAATCAAATCTGTATGTTTGTGAAAATATTCAAATGTAACCCCCTTTGTAATTGTTAACATTTTCATTCGTAACTGTAATTTAATTACACACTTTTTTCTCTGTAACTGTAATAGATTACAGTTACATTTATTGTTTAAAGTATGTAATTCCGTTACATGTAACTAGTTACTCCCCAACATTGCTTGTAATTTATGTTGATGCCAAGGCTATCTAACTGTTTGAGATGTCTGACCTCTTCTATAGCACTTTAAAGCAGAATATTATATGTCGAATTGGGCCAGATACACTTTGTGATCTGCTTTGTCTTGTTGACTCATGCAATTGACCTGCTCTGCACTGTCCTGTATCCTGCAGTTCTCGAGCAACACAATCTCAGGCGTCAGTAGTTCACTAAACATGCAGAGCGGTACGCTGGCTATGAGTCGTTCTGAAACTCTGAAAAGGCCTGTCATGCATCAGTAACTGTTTACAGTCAAAATATATGGCTGCAAAATCCATTTGAAGTAATTGATGAAGTGCACCACCCGACTAGTAGCCCTCAGGTTAGACTTTGAGATCCGTGAATCAGACAAACCAGACTCTCAGTGGATGTTGTATTTAACACCCCAGTCTGCAAAGTTCCTGAACTACATGCAAAAAAGCTATAGTTTTCTCTTGTGGTGAAGATTTTTGATGATGCAACACTGCTGAAACACCAGCGAGGGTTTGAGCGTATTAAGGTGCACTCTATCAAAGTTGTGGATAACGGCCAAGAGTGTTTGCTGAATGATGCTCTTGTCATAACAAGCCGGCAACGTGAACCGAAATGTGGTGTGATGTGCCCTGTGCGATTACACAAGGCTTTTAAGGAAAAGTTCAAAGCGTTCACCTTGACATAGACACGAGCTTTGACAGACAGCGCATACTATAAAAGTGACTGCTGTCAAAATGACAGTTTCATCTGAAAGTTTAGTTGCGATGTTCTTTAGTGAAGTGTCATAGTTCGTTCGGTGTTGGCGGTGTCGGTTTAGAGGAAAATAAATGTCAATGACAATGCGATAAAACAATGTCTTAAATCACACTTGAAGATCGCTTGACATGACATTGGAAAAATTGGACCCACCTTATATTAAGTGTCTCGAACAGCTATGCACTGCCATTCAGATGCATGCACAATACAACCTGTAAATCCATAAAATATGAAATAAAAGTCAGAAAACAGTCAGAATAAAACAATTAAAAGAGTGTTTTTGTTTGTTTTTTGTTTGTCTGTTTTTTCAGTAATATTTGGCTATTATGGCTCAAAGAATATGACAAAAGAAAATATGGAGCTCAAATTCACGAAACAACAACAAAAATAACAGTTATAAAGTGGGACCTCAACATTTTTAACCGTTTTTTTGACATACAGTGAGCCTAAACATTTTTTTTTTTGACACTTAAACACTGCTGGGTAGATTACTTACAAATTGTAGTCTGTTTAAGGTGATGGATTACCTTTTGGATTACCTTTAGATTTATTTTGACCTAACTTGTTTATATTGTATTTCATTTTTTTTTCATTTTTTATTTTTAATCGACTTCATGAAATGCCTCAAACATTACATTACTCTAGAGTTTTCCAAACTTAGATAAATAAAAAAAAACTGCAGGGGGTTAATAAGTTGATAAAAAGCTAATAATTTCATATAAAATGAAAAGTTAAAATGAATAAATTGTTTATAAATAAATACATATATACACACACATACATAATTCCCAAGTGTTCCAGGTTTTAAATATTTTTGTCAGATATACTTTGCCAGTGTTTAGAAACTTGCATAATTATTCATCTCAAACTTGGTATAATGGACTGAGAGGAATTTTGTCCCCAAATTCAGAAGTATGTATTGCAAATTAATTTGCATGGTCGTTCTATATTGTGAATACTTACTGTATTCAATACGACATACAGTAGAATTTGTAGAAAGGAAAAAAAAATCAATAAATTATAAATTAATTAATGTGAATAATTTGTAATGCTGAAATCCATAAAAAGTAACTGTAATCTGATTATTTTATTTATTTATTTATTTATTTTATTTTATCTTATTTTTTTGGAATCTCAAGTCTCAGCAACATGTCTCATGGCCAAATAACATCAATAATATCAGTGTTTCTATTAAATTTCAATTCTATTCAATACCTTGATTGTTTCATATTATGGAACCAAACCAATTTCATATATATATATATATATATATATATATATGTATTTTTCTTTTATTGAAAATTGTGTTTGTGCTGATTTACCATAAATGCTACTTTGTATTGTTTTGTTATATAATGTAAATACATTCCTACATTTTTAATTGAGGCTTATGTGTCCAAATACTGATTTTAAGGCTGCTGTACTACATATCTGAGCAAAATAAGATTCCCTTTTAGTCCTAAGTATTAAGCTTTAGTGTGTAAGTTGTTCTGCACCTTTTGTGCACTAAAATTGCCTTGACACTGAATCACAGCGCCCTAGAAACTGCATGTACTAACAACACACAAGTTTCAAATTGATTACATTTTGATGAAATGGAAATTTTATATGATTTGATTTGATTCACAGTATAACTACCAGCATTTGAAAGAAGTAATTAGGGTCTGTTTTAATTTGATTTTTTTCTTTAAAAGTAGTCTCCTGTTTGGTAAACACACATATTCAGCATTCCCAAATTGGTTGACCATTCCGGTCGTCTGAAACAGCCTCAGGGAATACGTCTGCCTGTGATCTTACTCCTCTCAGAAGTTCTTCTGAGTAACAAACAGCCTCAGACAGTTTTCACTCCATTCAGTGTCCATGAACCCGAGACAAGCCTCTACAGGATTTCACACTCATATTAGCATTTTCATATCGGAAATACAATATGCTATGATGAGACATGCATAAAAATAGCACTAATCATACTAGCACTCGCACTCACGGTGGGGAATGCGAGAACATTCACAGCCAGATACTTCCTGCATGTTCAGGGCTCCTCTGGGAGCTTTTAGAAGACTAGCTTTTAAAACAAGTAAAAGACCAGTTGAAAGTCAGTCTACAAATATTACCATGGTTTCATTGCTTTTAGTTACATTTTAAATGGCAAAATTAGGCAAAAAAGGCTGAAATTTTCTGCAAAACAAAGTTTGAACAAAGTTTGCATGTTAAATGATTTGGACGAAACTAACCGCCGAGGTTTATTATTTCAGGTTGGATGTTTAGAACAAACCCAAAACAGAATATTGGA
Organism: Tor tambroides; assembly: GCA_021397915.2. Classification (NCBI taxonomy): domain Eukaryota; kingdom Metazoa; phylum Chordata; class Actinopteri; order Cypriniformes; family Cyprinidae; genus Tor; species Tor tambroides. The sequence continues at coordinate 27,434 of JAFVLL020004281.1, read as the reverse complement.
GAAAAATCAATTCAGTGCTGCCTTGCAAGCATTGTAATTACCTCCAGAGAAGTTCGCCAAGTTCTATTATCAAATGACCGAAAAAATAAACTGATTATGATTATTATGTCTCACTGTTTTGTCATTTCTCAAAAACTTAGTATAATGAGCAAGTCCTGAAAGTAGAGATCTGAGGCTGGGCAAACAAAGAACAAGTACATGAATCACTTGTGCTTAATTGACCAGATGCGGTGCAGCTTTGGCACAAGCTGCAGGGAGATAGTTTTAAAACTCACACACATTAACACACAACAAGGGTTTGAACTAATCAGCGAGAACGCCTGTAACTTTGTACCATTCAAGTCTTTGTAGACTGAAACCAGTAAGTATAACAGTAACACTTCATAACTTATTAATTAAAGTGCTGCGCCTGGTTCTACCTTAGAGGATTATACAGTGTGTGGTACTTTGAAATATGATACTCTATGATTATCATGTTCATATACCATGATTTATTTTAAGGGGAAAAAATAAACGAATATATTGTGTGCTAAGGCAACTATTACACAGTGAAACTTTTTTTGTTTTGTTTTTGTTTTAAATAAAAGTTTTGTTTCATTTTTATTTTTAATATTTATGAAGTTTGACACACTGAATATGAAAATCACATTACTTTTTATATATCAATAACCATGTTCATGCAAGCATAAAATATATATTGACAACTTATACAAGCTGATCTCTTATTACTCATGCATAAAAATAACATTGTCCATGCATAATACTAAGCTAACAACAACAGTCTGACATAGACAGTTAACAAAAGTGAGTCTTCCAAAACTTGAAGTGTGTGTTGGATGATTCATGTATTTTTTTTTTTTTTTTTTTTGAATAGTCTCACAATATTCTGGAATGTTCTAGAAAGCACTATAATACTCCAGAATATTCCAAAATATTACAGAGACTTCTAAAATGTTCCCATCCTTGCAAAAGAAAAATATCTAAACGAATAAACAAAAAACATGCAAAATTAGTACAAAAAACATATCTGTACTAAACCAATGTTTCATGATTTATGAGTTCTAAAATATACCTGACCTAAATATTTACCAAAATACTGATGATACATAAAAAAAGTATATATATATATATATATATATATATATATATATTTGTTACATTGTGTTATAGGTTCTTTATTGAAATTGATGCTTCCATTAAGAACCTCAGTCCATGCAATCTTTCAATCGGACAAAATGTTTTATATAGTGGACAAAGTTTCTTTAGAGTTGAACAGTTTGCAAAGAACTTTGGAAAGGTTCCACGTGTTAAAAAGGTGTAAGCATGGTGGCTATGAGTTTTTGCATGGCACCGTTTTCTTTTAAAAATGTAAAAATTTAGTTATATTATACAGTGCATAAAAGATCACAAGTTCATTTACATTCAAATAGTTTCATAAAACTTTAACTCTGAATTTTTCATACCCATCCATATATGAATATATAACTACTGATCTGGTATGCATTGTATAATGTTCATTAATGACTTAATGGTATTCGGTCTAAAGAAACTGACCCCTATTTCTTCTTTTTTATGCTATTTCAGTATTGAAGCTACTGCATCCGGAACCATTTTGTCCTCTGAACCAAAATGCCAGTCATTTCTGTAATCACTTAACAGTATCACTGTCGATCCCAGCTCATCTTGTAACTTTACACTGTGTTCCTGCAGTGCATTGTGGGTAGTCTCCCCCACTGGCTGAACGGTGAGCAGACTGATAGGAGGGCTAGTAGTGACTTTGCTTTTCTGTGGAGCAGCTCATGTTTAATGCACAGCCCTGCTGAGCTCTGAGTATTGATTTGTAAATGCACGCCATGTGTGTTTATCCGGCTAAGATTCTCACCATTGTTTCAGGAGGCACATTTGCATAGAACAAGAGCCCAGAAGAGAGAGAGAGAGAGAGAGAGAGAGAGAGAGAGAGAGAGGAGGAGGGGGCATAAAGTGGTGATGAGCTGTAATTCAGATGTGCTTTAAAGAAAAAAATAAATAAATAAAAATAAACGGAGAGAGACAGATAAAGGAAGTGGGGTGCTAGTTTCAGCTGCTGATTATTGTGATTGGTGGAAAGACCATTTCGTGACATTCATTCATTAATTCACTGTTGTACATTGTTTATTATTTGATTTTTGGGTTGTCTGTTTATTATTTATGGTGTGCATTTTCCATTGTGTTTGGTTTGCACTGTTATTTTTTGTTTGGTGTGTGTTAATTGTTGCATTTCAAATGTGTTCGTTGATTGTTTATTATGTTGAACCTGTGGCTTGTTGTTATGTTTGGTGTACTATATGCTTTTTGTTGTGCATTGTTTATTATATTTTATTTAGGGTGTGTTGTTTTTAAGTTTGTTGATTGTTGCGTTTTATGTGTGTTGTTTATTATGTTAAATCTGAGTTGTTGTTGTTTTTTTTGGTGTATAGGCTGTTTATGTTTGCTTTGCATTGTTTGGTGTGCACTGTTTATTATATATAGTTTAATGTGCATTGTTTGTTATATTTGTTGTTTGTTTTTAGTTATTTGCTTCATCTCAAGTTCCCTTTGATTTTTAATTTGTAGATAAACAGTTGTAGAAACACCAAAGAAAAGATCATATTACAAATCTTTACAATTATCAATATTTATATTTATATATTTTTATATTTTTATATTTAAATTACTTATATTTTATTTGTTTCATCTCAAGTTCCCTTTGATTTTTAATTTGTAGATAAACATTTGTAAAAACATCAAACGGAAAAAAGGTGATCTTACAAATTTTTACAATTATCACTATTTATATTTATATATTTATATTATTTAGCACCTATATTTTATTCTTTTAGGTGACACTTTAAATGCATCCCGCAAGCGATTCATCTTAACGACCCAAATTCCAATCGGGAGAGTTCAGATATTGTGCATTTTAAAATGCAGTAACCACAAACCTATGCCAAAATGTTTCCAGTAATGAGATCTCTTTTGCTTCTCAGTTTTTTTTTTCCTAGCCAATAATGTTATTAAAGGGAGATTTAAAAAAAAAAATAGATTTAGAGATTTCAACATTGTCTCAAATTGTGCTCATTCTGCAAATTTTTTTAAATCAAATTGTTCCAAAGGTCTAATTTTTGCCTAACTTCAAGACGAACATCTGAGAAAAGGCGAACACTTAAATAAGGCATGACTGAAAACCCCGTTAAGTCTCCTGAGCAATGAAAGAGCAAACTCTGAGCAACAGAAATTTCTCTTTGGGTGGTTGCATTTGTGTTTTTGTTAATCATGCCCTGGGTATTGCAAGCATATGTCAATGCGCGCGCGTGTGTGTCTCTCTGGCAGCGCACACTTCCTGCAACAGTGGCTAGGGGGTGCATGTGGACAGAGGAAGCCACACTAATATATTCCTCACTGGCTGCTGTGAGCTGGTCACATGGGGAGCCAGTGCGAGTTTAAAAGTGCTTTGGTTTCCCTTCAGCCAGTGCAGTGTGAGCCTTCGCTTGAGACACACACACACATACACACACACTACACGCCTTTGCCTACAGAACAGCAACTTTCTGTACTGGAGCTCCTCTGATCTACCCAAACACACGCATACACTTTCACATCTGTGTGCAGCTACAGAGGACAAGACACAGGCATTAAGGAGCGGAGGAAGATAAGGCAAGAGACGGAAGCAACCGCTTTTAAGTAAGTACCTTGATTCTATCTCTTCTTTATAAACTGTCAGTCATTTTTAACAGGAATGTTTTGTTGCATGCGATGCCATTTGGTTTTGTGCTTTGCGGGACATGCAAAGATGGACAGATTTTTTTTGGAGCTCCTATTTTGGAAGCTGTTGGGATCAACAAATGATTGGCAAATGTCATCTAATGGATTATTTCCTGTTTGCTTGAGGTTGAACCCGGTGTCACAGTGTTCACGTAGCCGCAGCGTCTCCCGGCTCTCCGCTGCCTGTTATGCACGTGTTGTAGCGACATTACGCGCGATAGCCGCGCACCATGCGAGAAATGTGATTCATGCAGCCTCGCTCCGGGAAGAGGAGGCAAACAAAGTGGCCGGTTCGCCGGAGAGAGGAGAGACGGGGGTGAGGATCAGGGTACGGAGGAATAGGAGAAAAAGACGGGCGACCGAGTGAAAGTGGAGAGGCTTTGAAAAGCCCTGACACTAGGCAGACAATTAGCCCCAGCTTCTGTTATCTGTGCCTTTTCTGTAGCCGCTGCCCTGAAGGCGCGGGTCAAGGGAAGAGCTGACCCAGTGTCAACACTCCTGCATGGAAGCCATTATCAGGACCTGATTGATTAGTTTTAGCGGAAATCTCCTCATCTCCTCCTCCTTCTCCAGCTCGGGCTGCCGCTTTTTGTTCTTTGGCTGGGCTTGTATCTTGCCGGTTTCCCTGCCTTTACTTTCTTCATCTGTCTCTTGGACTTTCGTTGTGGGTGTAAGGAAACATGTCCGAGTCACATTTAAAAAAAAATAAAAATAAAAAATACAAATATGTTGCATGAAGAAAACATCAGATATTATTATGCCTAATGTATTTATTTATTTAAAATTTTAATTAAATCAAATTAAATCACCATAATGCATGCCGACTGAATTATAGAATGTTTATTTATTATTTTAAGTATTGTTTTAGTTTTATTTAAATTTTAAGAATAAGAAATAAAAAGTAAGAAATATCAGCAAATTTATTAACAGATATTAACAAATGTATTTTAAAATAAATAAAAATCTATCTATCTATCCGCTTTATTTATTTATGGAAATTGTCACATCATAATGCAATGAGTCTTACAAAGAAAAAAGTATATTTTATTGTTGTTATTATTATTTTTTTTATTATTATTATTATTACTTCCTTTCGATTGCGCATTAAAATATGACCTGGACACATTTTTTGCATATCTGCTGGTCTTTTTGACTTATTGGGATGCGACATCCATTTATTGGTGGGCTAAAACTCTTTATCTGCAACACAGGGACATGCTGCGGGGGTAAAGCTCTTTCTCTTTGGTTTTAAAGACTCTGCCCTCCTCACATTAGCCCAAAGGGGGGTCGGCTTAACTCTGGCAGGGTTGACACTGCCTTAATGACGCCCTGTTTCATGCCTTATTGAGAGCGGTGACTGAATGGCTGCCGGACACCTACTTTACTTTTTAAATGAGGGTCTCTGCTTTCTCTGTGCAGCGTTTCAGTTCGTAAAGCCTTCACCGAAGGGGCTCTTGCTGTCATCTGAGCAGCCTGTAGCTTGGCACCTGGTTTTAGTTTGACTCCGTCCACACAAACACAGTAAAAGAGCAACACGCGCCGGTCCGGGAGCTCGTGTGGATGTAAATAAAATGTTGCAGGCTCAATAAAAGAGCTAAAGTGCGGTGCACGTGCTACTTTAGACTTAATTAAATGAATACACTCCTTTTGGCAGATTAAGCAGGACGTCTTTAGGTCTGGAATCACGGTAGGGATTCGTCTTGCGGGGTGTGATTCGAGCCCCCATGCTCGCGTTTTTCGCTCTAATCGTTCCGTCCTGCCCCGGAGCCGTGTTTATGATTCAAACAGAAGAAAAGTAAAATAACACCAGCATAATATTTCCCTTAACATACTTACGCCTTGGATAAACATCCTTAAACAGATGTCAGAACGCAGGCTGATCACAGACAACGGGGGCTGCCGATGCTTTCTTCCCCAACATACACAAATTCTACAAATTAGAAGCTGGTGCTTGAGGAATCCGCCAGGAAAATGCTTCCCACTGCTCTCATTTTCAGAGCCAGGGCCACACTGAGATGAAATAGTCTGTGATCTTTATGAACTGAGTTGTTAAAGCTGTTGTGATGTGTTGGTAATCTGCTGCTTATTCAATTACCATTTAATTGATTTATTTATCATTTCATTTGAGTGTAAATTTGAAGCCTGTGTCTTTTATGCAGTAAATAAGAATTTTCGAGATGAGCAGTTATGTTATTTTCTTGACTCTTCCAATTTAGCCCTTCACTGAGCTAACTAATGTGATGTTGCCACCGATTGATATTGAGAATGTGAATGCCACCAACCCCATGCACTGTATTAGTATTCATTAAAATGCATTTAAATCCGAGAAGTCTTGTTTTGACATCCACATGGGTCTTTATGTGGAAATGAATATTTATATCACTTTTATATATAGAAAGACAGTATGTAGTAGATTTGCATTCCCTGAGGTGTGCCTTCCCTTTGCATTCCCTTTAAGGATGTGCGTACAGTGTGTGGTGCAAATTTTGTCATCAGTGTTGTATTGTACGCAGTCTAATTTTTAACTACTTTTTGCTCAGTACACATATGCTTCTTGATTTTTTTCATTCAAAAAAAAAAACAAACGTTTTAGAAAGTCTAGTGCTCAGCTATACTTATACAGTGAAATTTACTTTTGCCTTAAAACAGTGTTTACAGGTTCAGCTTTAGGAATAAAAAAATAAATGGCATTGCTTTGTTTCCTGTTGGCTGTATAGAAGAACAAATTCACAACATGACACCATCTTTGCAATGTGAGGACCAATGGGAACACAGTATGCAAATATCACGATGATGTCATCACAACCAGTTACATTTTAAATAATGTCCATAAAAAATATATTCTGCACATGCAAGCATGAAAAGATCTACAGCACAAAGTTTGAATTGAGTGATTAAGCAATTCAGGTAGAAATTACAGAAACATAACAATTATGATCTTGAGTTTAGAACATGCATTCAAATTTATTTTAATTATAAATGTGTCTTTGCACCTTGCTGCTCTGATTGAAATTTATTATTTCTGCCTGGGTATGGAAATTATATGTTATATGCTGTAGATGAATCCATCTGCATGTTGCATGGATACCCGACGTCTCAACACATTTTCATGTCTGTAGGTGGGCTGAACACGTGTAGGGGTTGTAAATCCATCTATATATTTGTTCATTGACACCTTTGGGTCAACCTCGGATCAAAGTATCCCTCCTGTTATGAACATTCAAATGCACCGACTCTACCAAACTCCCAAAGGAGCCTTCAAGATTTGGCTCTGCTTGAAACGAATTAATCCCGGGGTTGCATTAAATCTATCATTCTTCCATTTAACCCTGTCCACAAAGCGTCCTCTCTTACCAAATTGGGCTACCTGGATCATAACTAACCTGTTTAACTCAAGCATGCGACTTAACTTTGGTCCTCTCCTCAATGGCTCCGTTCTTGTTCATGAAGCATTATAATACCAGATCCAGGTCCTCCACCCCAGACTCTATTTAAAGACTCATCTTGACCCTTGCCAAAGTAAACACAGAGTACACATGCTTATTTATAGGCTGAAGGCCATAAGATCACCAGCATATCTTCGAAAGGTCAATGAGTTGACGCTTTTGCCGTTGCCTTGGAGGTAAATTTGGTTCCTGAACTATCGAGTGTCATTTACTGACCACCTCTATCGCTTTTGCACCTGTAGATGAAGATTTAAGCCAGGAAAGGCGGTCCAAGGTCAGGGCACAAGGGTGACCCGTATCTCTAGGCGCAGTGCAAAATACAGGACGACCAGAAAATAGTAACCCAAATAACAACCCTCGAGCAAAGAGCAACCCAGAAAAATACTGGAGCTCTTCTCTGGCCACGTCGCAAGCTTTTAATCTATTAACTGCTGATCCTTAAACTCTAATCAATGCAGGCTTTTATATTTCCATTAAACGAGAAAGGGAAATGAATAAATAAATCATGCCGTCAGAGTGGCCAGCCTCCTTCACTTGGAAAACCATCACAGACGGACCTCTTCTTAGCGTGTGCATTGCAAATCGCGTTAGCGCTCTGGGGCAGAGTTATTTGCCCAATTTCCCTCCATCCCCTTGGCTTTTTATGGCATGTCTGCATTATTAGTGCCCCTGCTTTTGATAGCAAGCACGCTCGGTCATTAAGGGAAGGGGGTTTGCAGAATTCGGACGAGGGGGGAGGCGTTGTGTTGACTGGGAAATGTTAATTGCATTAGCATTCCCCATTTGGCCTCTGATTGGAGCTGACTGGGGAAAATGCCAGGGTACATTTCTTTGTTTACGCCCCGGCATGGGCTACTATGAACCCTGGCAGATATTCAAGGTTGAGGGCTCCTGGACACGCCGCATTTGTGGCGCCTTAGTCCTGCACAAGCTGCCTGGTTCCTCTTGCGAATTCAACATCTTGTACCTCTTTCGTAACCTGTTGATTGCATAGTGAGCTTGTGAAAGTGAAACATGGAGAAATGCTAAAAGAGGTTGACGTGTGTCAAACAAATCAAGATAAAGCTGAGATTGTTCTAAAGGAAGATCGACATGAAGCAGAATTTACATTGTTTCTCAGATGAGACTTGTTGCATTAATATAGCTTTCAGTTGATGCTTTGCATATGCCAGCTATTTTACAGTGTCTTCAATCTTTGCAAAATTTGGAGTTTTATGTTTTATGATATTAGTTGTATTATTTTGAGTATTGGTTTGCATCATTTAAAATATTCTAAAAAATGTTTTAAATTAATGCTGTTCTTTAAGAATAATAAAACAAGTATCACAGTTTCCATGAAAATACAAAACAGCACAACTGCTTTCACAATGATGATAAAAAAAAAAAAATAAAATAAAAAACCTTTCTTGAGCAGCAAATCAGCATATTAGAAAGATTTCTGAAGGACCATGTGACTCTGAAGACTGGAGTAATGATGCTGAAAATTCAGCATTGCATCTCAGAAATAAATTGCATTTTAACATGCATTCACATAGAAAACTGTTAATTTAAGTTGTAATAATATTTCACACTATTACGGTTATTACTGTATTTTTTTTATCAAATAAATACAGCCTTGGTGAGCAGAAGAAAGGCAGAGAAAACACATAAAAAACCTTACCAACCCTGATATACTGTATATGAACAATAAATGTTTCCATGACTTTGCTTTTACTGCCCACCGTTACATACAGAACTACCGTGCATTACATTTAGTTTCCTCCACAACAAGGTTGCAAACTGTGTTATTAAAATGCAGCTCAAGTACCACCATGCATCTTCACAATGAACAACACTATTAAACCATCTTAATGGCGAGAAAAGACTGTTTAATATTGCATAAGTCTACCCTTTCGCTCAGCAGCTATTCAATCGGCAAACCCGGATGATTAGATATTGTGAAATCCGTTTAAAATAATCTTCTCTTCTTATTCTTAACTTAACGTGCCAAGTTAACTTGTATTGTCACCTGCAAGCATGATTAGATTTAGAGTGTTTAAAAGGCTTTTAATTGAAAACGGTGGCTTTATTAACAGTGCTGTGAAGCCCTGCAGGTGGACTCGATCTGCGCTGTAATCCTAGCAGTCTGGGTGTGATAAGATTGTTTTCACTAAGCATACTGAATTAGCTGTGCTCCCTGCTGCCCACAGCTGCTAGTGCCTCCATCGAGGAGCTGTTTCCTTCAAGAGAAATACTTTCATCTCATTAATGTGGCTTAATAGTTACGGCTGCTTTGGAAAATTGTGTGAATTCCTCGAATGACCTTTTGAAGGGGTCATATCATAAGGAGTCAATTTTTCCTTGATCTTTTAAGGTGAACAAGTTCATCTTGTACTGTGAAAACATATGCTAACTTTCAAAACAAAACAAAACAAAACAAAACAAAACAAAACAAAACAAAACAAACCCTGTCCATTCCAAAAGACCATTATGCTTATGTGCAAGTTAAAGGTACAGTTAAATAAATAAATAAATAATAAAAACATTATTTATTTGTTTGTTTGTTTTGCTTTTTGCTTAGTAGTTTCATCACAATCATGTAACTTAATGTTGTTTATTATTGAAAATAACGATTCACAAATATTGATTAATTGCTCTGAAAGCAATGGATTTCAACTTGTCAGGCACAAGTAAAATTAATGCCATCAAAAAAAATAAAATAAAAAAACATATATATATATATATATATATATATATATATTTTGCAGTTAATAAAATAAAATGTGCCCTTTCATCAAAAGTAATAATTTTGCAACTCTAGCAGCTGCAGTTGCAACTGTAGCAATAAAATAAAATAAAATAAAATAAAATTTTCCCTTTCATCAAAAGTAATAATTTTGCAACTCTAGCAACTGCAGTTGCAACTTTACCAATAAAACAAAACAAAACAAAACAAAACAAAACAAAACAAAACAAAATAAAATAAAATAAAATAAAATAAAATAAAATAAAATAAAATAAAATAAAATAAAAATGAATAATAAAATACAATTTTATGACTTCTTTATGGGGGAGGGGAAAGACATGAAAGTTAATGTTGGTAACACTTTAAAGGGACTAATTCGTATTAACTAGCTGCTTATTAGCATGTCTATTATTAACATATTGGCTGTTTATTTGTACGTATAAAGCACATATTCTGCATGACCATATTCTACATCCATAATCCTATCCAGTACCTGAACTTAACAACAACCTTACTAACTATTAATAAACAGCAAATTAGGAGTTTATTGAGGCAAAAGTCATAGTTAATGGTTTGTTAATGGTGAGAATTGGACCTTAAAATAAAGTGTGACAATGTTCTTTCATGTGGTAATTACAGTTTAAGATTTTTTTCTTTTTTACTGTTTGCTTAATAGTTTCATCACGATTGCTGGCAATATAAAGATCCACAGATAAATACTGAAATTCTAATTGCTCTGAAAGCAATGGATTTTGACTCGTCAGGCCTGAGACGAATCAATGCCATCAAAACACAACATATGGGTGATATACAGCGCTGCTGATGTGCTGGTCATGTAAGGACGTCTCTGAGCGAGCCGGTGTCCAGGTGGCTTAACTGCCTACTTAATGAGCACCAAATGACTGTATCTCGTCACCAGATGGCAAATGTTAAAAGAAAGTCGTTTACTTTGAGTCTGTCTTTGCTGCATTTTTAGAAATAATTGGACTGTGATTACAGTGAAATGTCACGCTGAGCACCCTGACATCATCAGCTGACGATATTTTCAAAATGAGGACCCCCTGCCGTTTGCTCATTAGGGGTTTATCTGACTAACATGGCTTCACTCGGTAAGCGTCATTTTTAAAAAGAAAAATGTGCACATAAATTAATTTAAATATTGCATATATATTATGTATTACATAATTTGCATTACTGACAGAATGCCATGCACGTTATATCTTATTCCTCATTGTTTGAGTGAGAGAGCAGCTACAGTGACACTCCACAAGGTTGTGATTTTTTTTTTTTTTTTTTTAACACACTTTTAGTTCAGTGAAACATATACTGAGTCTTAGTCACACTCAGTCTTTTTTATTATTATTTTACAAATTTTAGAATAGTAGTAAAAATGAAAATCATGAAAACATGCAGATATGAAAAATATTTAGCAACTGAAAATGCTTTTATATTTTGGATTCTTCAAAGTGGTGTTCATTAATTAATTAATTCATATATTAATTTTGTAAAAAATAAAAAAAGGCATATTTGTCTACAAAATTAATTTTGAACATTTTAGTATTAGCTTTATTTTAGAAGGCAGTTAAGATCCAGAAAAACAAACTCACTCAAGTGTGTTCAAACTTCATTGAATGAAAATCTGTTATATTCAGGTGTATTCCAGTAATCAAATGAAAAGTATTTGTTATTTGTTTGGTTTAAAGATTATTTGTAAAACCATAAATTGTAAATATTAATTTAAATGTAAAATAAGTCAAGCTGAATACACAAATTAATTAATGAATAACAATGCAAGGGGAAATAATGTAAACATCTTAAGTTTTAATAAAAATAAAATATACTGGTCCGTGTAAAATGGTTACGAAACAAAACAAATAGAAATGAATAGAATAGAAACAAATAGAAACAAATAGAAATTAATGGAATAGAATAGAATAGAATAGAATAGAATAGAATCTGAAAGTCAGAACAGAAGTAAAGTGAAGAAAGACACATTTTGGACTCATTATTTCAGATTTTCTAAAGATCATCTTGAGTGCTTCAGATGAGATCTTAAATTTTAATGCTAGATGAAAATGTCAAAATATGTAAATATCAGTGTTGACTTTTTTCTTTTTCTTTCTTTTTTCCTCCTTTGACTCATCATAGAACAGGTGCAATCTGAAAACAAATATTCATTTTCTCCCTAGGGACAACAGTATTTAATTATAATGTCTAAATCTTTCCAGTCAGACCTACCATGACCTAAGAAGTTTTTAAATGATTATATATATATATATATATATATATATATATATATATATATATATATATATATATATATATATACGCTACCCATGATCCACCAATCAGAGAAGATGCAGCTATACCATGGGGAAAAATAAATAAATTAAAGTGACTACAAACTCCCGTGAAGCTTTGCAAATTTCATGATCAAGTGGGTCTCCTTGTAATCTTCCTCTCTCTCTCTCTCTCTCTCTCTCTCTCTCTTTCTCTCTCAAATAAATAAATAAATAAAATGAACAATCAAACAAACAAACAAACAATCAAATAAATAAAAGGAACAAACAAACAAACAATCAATCAAATAAATAAAATGAACAAACAAACAAACAAACAAACAATCAAATAAATAAAATGAACAAACAAACAAACAATCAAATAAATAAAAGGAACAAACAAACAAACAATCAAATAAATAAAATGAACAAACAAACAAACAAACAAACAATCAAATAAATAAAAGGAACAAACAATCAAATAAATAAAATGAACAAACAAACACACACACACACACACACACACAAACAAACAAACAAACAAATAAATAAATAAATCAATACATAAATAAATAAAATGAACACACACAAACAAACACAAACAAACAAACAAACAAACAAACAAACAATAAATAAATAAATAAATAAATAAATAAAATGAACAAACAAACAAAAAATAAATACAAAATGAAAAAGTAGCTGGTCAGTACTAAAATCAGTCTTCATCATCTTTTGCAATAGTTGTCTTTCTTTGTCTGTTTTCTATTGATTCTTAGCCTCTGTGAACTTTGCAGTGAACAAAATAAACAATTATTTACTGTTTCATCTGATCTTAATCACCATAATGAAGTAGCAGTTAATCTGCTTAGAGAAATGGCCTCCTCTCCGTCTCTATAGTCATAATTATTCCTCCTTCACTCCATAGGGAAGCAGTCTCCTTAAGACATTCATTAATTATGACACAAACCATAACTCTTATCTCGCAAATAGTTTCCCCACATATTCCTGCTGATTTCCAAAATGAGCCGGTTTTGACAAATGCTTAACTCAGGTGGAGGTGCGAATCTGGGCTGAATTTATAGCTGTCTTGCAAAACCTGCACTTGTCCTTTTTATGTCTCCCAAAATAATAAGACATCCTGATTAAGTAGCGAGTGGCGAAGATAGCGAGGAACAAATGTGCTAATGGTCGCTGAAAATAAAACAGTTGACAAGGCTGCATTAAAGCGTGTGTAATTTAAGCGCTTTGACAGCTTAGGTGCTGGTGTTGTGGAAAATATAACAGCATGGGTTTTACCTGAGAGAGAGTGCAGCCAAGATTGCAACCTTGTGTAAACCGTTAAAAGTGGATTTTAACAAAAGCCATCAGTCTTTGTCACCAGATATTATGTGATCTGCATTTAACTGATTTTAGTCTTAAAATTGTAAGACAGGTCATTTCATATAATATAATATAATATAATATAATATAATATAATATAATGGTAACACTTTAGAATAGGGAACACTTATTCACTATTAACTACGACTTTTCCCTCAATAAATTCCTAATTTGCTGCTTATTAATAGTTAGTAAGGTAGTTGTTAGGTTTAGGTATTGGGTAGGATTAGGGATGTAGAGTAAGGCATTAATATGTGCTTAATTACTACAAATAATGGCTAATATTCTAGTCATATGCATGCTAATAAGCAACTAGTTAAGAAACCCTAAAATAAAGTGTTACCAATATAATATAATATAATATAATTTTCTTTCTTTCTTTCTTTCTTTCTTTCTTTCTTTTGAATGTATTGCTTCAATTACCAGCTGAATAGCTTCACATCAAAACAAAACAAACAAAAAATAAACACTTATTCCAGTAAAAATATTTATTTGTCATGTTTATTTGTCCATAAACCTCACTATGAAAATGTTAAATTTAATGTTATTTATTTATTAATTTATTATTATTATTATTATTATTATTAATAATAATAATAATAATATATTATTATTTTTAATCGTGATACTGAAATGCATTAATACTGGACAAACTGCATCCATTTGAATACAAAAAATACAATCAGATTTGCCTTGATTTCCCGTCAAAAACCTTAAAAAACAACAACAACAACAAAAACAATTAAGACTTTATTTATTTATTTTATTTATTTCATTTTCCATAAACTTCACACAATTTTTTTTTCTCACCTTTCTTCTTTTCTTCCTTCATAGTGTATCTTTTCTTCTCCAGAAAAATATCAAATGTGCACCAACATATTTGCTTTCTAACTAGTTTGCTTCAGAAATGCTTCTTTAATTGATACATCCTACAAATTCTGGACTGGAAAATCCAGTAATTACAACATTGGCAGCAAGAGTCTGGCCATGCAGAGCTAGTGAAAAATGAACCTTGATGTGAAATGGCACACAAATATATAAACAAGGAATCACACTAACGCTTAGGGAACAGTTGGTTAGTGCGCCACATTTGAAAAACTTGTAGTAACTTAACTGGCAAGAGCTTGATTTTTCCCACTCAACATCTTGGGCTCTCAGGTAATCAAGCGCACATTCAGCACATGCAAGTTATGATGCAAAAGTGATTAGACTAATTAAGACTAACAACTGTTCTATCAAAGATATTTTTTTTCTTTTTCTTCTTCTTCTAGTCCCTTGGCTGATTTGTTAAGGTAATGCTCACGTGTAGGCTTTGTTTCAAAACCAAGTATGCTACCTACATAGGCAGCATTTGAAATCACCATAGACACACATCCAATCTAAAGTCTATTTCAAAAGGTAGGAAGCAGCTTGTGTTTTTGAACAGACTTTACATCAGGAGAGGAAGTCAAAAGAGTGCATGTGGGAAGATGATGATTAGATCACTCCACAAATTAAAATTAGAATGGAAAATGCATCCCACATGATGTTTGTCCAATTTGCATTGCCTTAAAATCATAAAAAAAACAGCAGTTCTCAATCAGATTTTGAGGTTAAAAGGTGCATTTTACAGAAACTATGCATTTTTTGTTTAAAGTATTAGTTTAGCAACATGCTAACCCTTACTGAAAAGTCTATGATGCTGATTTCGTCCAAATCACTCACTTATAAGGTTCAGTTAGGATGTTGCCTACGTAGGCAATAAACATCAAGGCTCACAAAGCTGTCGTGTTAAAATGCATTTTGGCACTCGGATTGTCTTTGACATGCGATACACCTGTCAGATGCATTAATCTAAAGCATCAATGCTTCTCTACTAAAATCAGCTTAAAACAAAGTTGAGGGCATGTAAATGCCAAGTTTGTCCTAGTTAACGTTAAGGCGGCACATTACGACACAGCGGTGCTCTTAGCATGGAGGAGGTGCAGACAGGGACTTTACACTTAAGCTTGCTTCACCTCCGGGGTGCTGGAGAGACATCAATACTCTTTTGAAGATGGGATTGAGGGATTTTGTCAACCTGCGACACAGCCTTTGGAGATTTGTTTGATAGCAAATTTTGGTGCATGGTCTAATCAGATGGATAAACCTACAACTGCTGAAAAATATATTCACAGATTGATTCTCTTAGCTATATAGGAGCATGTTCATGAATCTTGTTAGTCCCAACTAGGGACGCAAGCCTCAACAAAAAATAAGAAACACTAAAAATAACAGGACACTGAATTTCTCCATTGAAAAAAGGTCTAGAAACAGTTTGTACTCATAAATTGCTAGCAAAATTCATTTGAAACACTTTGAAATAAACTTAATTTTGAAGTGTAAAGCATATTCCAATAATATTTGTTTCATTTACAACATTGATGTTTCATTTTTTAATTTAATTTTATTTTATTTTATCAGTGTGTATATCACATATTTGAGAATTAAAGGGACAGTTTGTGAAAAAGTTGGATATGTTTAGAAAAAAAACAAAAACATTTCTAGACTAAATTGTGTTAAAACAAAATATATGAGATGTGATCACTTTGTTTTATTGATACAACTTTATTGCATTTTTTGTATGTAAATAAATAAATAAATATAAAAATAAATTTTAATGCCATGTCAACCACAATTACTCATACTGTACATCACTTTAGCGTCTATCTACACAAATTACAACAGAGAATATATGAATATTTCAAGATCAACAGACTCACAGCTAAACATTCAAGTGCTCTGGCTTTTTCTACATTTTTTAAAGCAACAAATCCAATTAAAAAATATAACTGAATTAAATGTACAAAAACTGACTGAAAATTGGATTATTTGTTTGTTTGTTTGTTTGTTTTCATTTGTTTGTTCATTCATTTATCAAAAGCAAATGTTACAGCTCTCACAAAACTCATGCACAAAACACATTGCCATTTTTCACAAGTATTTATTTATTTCCCAGACTAATCTGTATTTTGTAACCTAAACACCTGTATGTGAAACTGATTCAAATGCCTTTATACTGGACAAACTGCGTCCATTTGGATTAAATCCCGAACATAATTATGTGCCCTTAAATACAGAATGATATGGAACGCTTGGCAACCCTAATTACAACCTTAAACTTGAATATATAGTGCTGCTTACTTTAGCTCACCCCGACAATCCATCTAGCGTCGCTCCCGAAACCTCAATCTCCATTTTCTCTGCTGCTGTGTCAAAGAGGAAGCTTTGAACTTCAATTGCATCTAATGCAGGAACCCTCTATTACCGACGGCAAGCCAAACCTGTTTATCACTTTCCACATCACATGTGAACTCTTGAAGCAAGGTTAGATGTTCTCAGCAGAGCAGGAGGCAGCGCTGACAAACTATGATAAATTAGTTGTTTACTGACATTTTATGCTGGCTGAGGATGGTGGTTAGGGAGGAGATGTGTGTTAATGAGAGGAAAATAAGTCATGGAGATATGCTCACATTGATAAGAGAGAGTCAAAAAATGGCGATTAGGTCGCACCACAAACTGGAATATGCAAGATGCAATCTATATGATGTTTATTCATGTGATGCTAATCTTGTCCTGGATTGCATACGAGTTAACAGTTAATAGCTCAATCAGTAAAATGGATGTCATTTTCAGTTTTAGTAGTTAATAAAAAAAAAAAGATAAACTGGATAAATAATTTTTAAAGTGATAGTTCACCTAAAATAAAAATTCTGTCACTTACTTACCCTCAAGTCATTCCAAACCTGCATGAGTTTCTTTTTCTGTTGAACATAAAATAATATATTTTGAAGAATGTTGGTAACCAAACAGTTGACGGTACCCATTGACTTCCATATAATTTACTTCTTATACTGTAGAAGTCAATGGCTACCGGCAAATGTTTGGTTACCAACATGCTTCAAAAAAAAAAAAAAAAATGTGTATATATATATATATATATATATCATATTTACTAGCCTTTTTCTCATTTTTATGTCAAAAATGTAATATAAAATGATGTTAATGTGGTTTTGGAGGTTGCTTATGCAATTTAAATGTGTAATAATTATTTGATATTACATATAAATTCTATTAAAAATATAATGGTAACAGGGTTGATGCTTAACATTATGCCAGATCCTTTTAATAAAAATAATAACAGTGTAATATAATTAGTGTAATATTTGAGAAAATATACATATTGAGAAAAAGATACATATTGCATGCTTCAAAGCTCCGGAGTCTGAGGTGCAAGTGTAGATTTGGGCTTGACTGATGAACACCACTTTAGAGAATGCAGTGCTAGCAGATTAAATAGCATTTTAATGCACTTTGTAATGATCTTATATGGGCACCTCCTGTGCCTACCTCTCATATGCCCTTAAAATCCCCTTACTGAGCAGATCGTCCGCTGTCTGAGTCTTCATTTGTGCATCAACCATACAGAGGGTGGGGAATGCTTTGTCTAGATGAAGGACATTGCTGACAGCCTCATATTTTGGTGTCCTTGTAAACACTGACCAATCGAAAAACAACAGAGCATGACACCTTTATCAAGCCAATAGCGCAACTACAGAAAACCTCTAAAAACTGCCATTTATGGTGGCATGTGATGGCAACGCACATATATCACTTAAAGCATAATGGCATATAGTCAAAATGGCCGTATTAAAAGAGAACCAATCAGACTCTTTGTCACGGTGCCAGTGTAATTAATGTGCCAGCACCGGGATAGAGCTGTAACTGAAGATCAGTATTAGCGGTCTCATTAGCATTTTAAATAAGATTGAGATTAGTTACATTGGCAAAATAATGTGGCAACCAGCGCAAGTTTGGGGCCAATTTGGGCATTTTCCCGTCTCCATCCAATTAGATCTTTGACACTCACATTTCACCTCTATTTCACAGAGAGCAATTAAAAATTGAGTTGAAGCTTTAGAGAAGAATGAGGAAAAGAGAACGGAGCTTATTTAGCTTGCACAAAGAACGACAGAGAAGTTAATGAAGAAGAGAATAAGAGGCGACAGAGATGAGCAGCTAAATAGTTTGGACTGAAAAGGTGTCACTGAATATCGCTGGACAAGCCATTAGCTTCCCCTTCCAGTTAGCTTCCCAGATTTACTTCCTATGTTTGGATGCAAAATTGAGCGAACAGGGAATATATGTTGCCATATATCACGAGAAATTAATTTGAACCTGCAGTTGACCCTTAAAAAGGTTGCTGACCAATCCTACCTTAGCAACTGTTGCTATCTGCCATGTCACAAGCTTATGCTCTTTTCAAATACATGTTTAAATGGATAGTTGTAAAATGAATTTTTATGTTTTCTAAAGCAATAAAGGAAATATTTCGGAACAACCATGTATGCTATAATGTTGACTACCATAAAAATGAAATACAAATTTCTGTTTTTAAATCCTTCAAAAATTGCCCCCATTGATTTCCCCATTGACGAGCTTCACATAACCTTTTTTTTGTTTGTTTGTTTTCAAATAAAACATTTGTCATTGTTATTAACATGTTGTTCATTGAACTTCTTAATGTGTACTGAACCTGAAATATTCCTTTAACTTCCCAATATATGCCCATCTAAATATGATGTGATCAACTAAAAATAACTTGACAATTTTACTCTGATGTCACGATTTGCAGCAGATGACTAAAATGTCAAAATAAATGTCTTATCTGAAGCAAATCATCAAAGCAACCAATATTGGCGGTGAGACATCAGTCCAGCAACATATGAGGTATATATCACAGCATCAAAAACAAACCACTTCAAACTCAGGATCAAAAACAGCCAAACTTGGCATCATTTCCATCATCGGGTTTCTTGCTGAAAAAAACTTCAAACTTTAATCGGAGTCAAAAACATCACTGAGTTAACATACAGCATGGGAAAGGTCAAATGCCCCCAGCATCCCTCAGTGCACAGATGTTTAGCGCAATAGCATTTTTCACCCACCGCTGCTGCATAATCTCTGCTGATCATAGACTTGGCATCTACCTGTATACTCATTAATTGATTCCCACCGGTTTGCCTCAACAGCCGTGACCTAAATGACATTGCATCGCCCCATAAATGGTTCTATTAAACCAGAGGATCTCGTAAACTTGCCGAGCAGGGATGTCTTGCGCAGGGCAGGTCAGCGTTGGCTATCAATTATATGTCCATGATGACCTTCTGTGGCCTCACAGCGGGGGGACTGCTGACCAGACAGTCACTTGCAAGTGTCTGGATCAGAGCACTCTTTATGTTTGCAGTGTTTTCCTGTTTAACAGAATGGATTTATTAATCTGCTTGGGTTTAGCCTTGCACAGGTCATACATGGATCCAACTGATCCCATGCTCTTTCTATTATTGATTATGTGGCCTTGGATGATGGTGTATGAAATACCCAACATGTCAGCCTATTGCTGAGCAGTAAATGTCTGTGCTATGGACATGACCGATACATAAAATCATGTGTCTTGTTGAGGGACTATTGCTTTTCAAGGTGATTGGACGATTAGTCCCCGTTAGACAAAAAAAATAAAATAAAATATATATATATATAATATATATAAGCAAGTATATATAAAGCAAGCATCCACACAGAATACCATTGCATTCATTAAGACTGTACATTGTAGCACTGCATATAGTAACACCTAGTTACACTGTAAGAACCAACTAGAACACCTTAGAAAATGCTTTACAACATTTGTAACACAATATAAACTGCATAGCAGTCCCCTAGCAACCAACTAAAACACCATGGAAATCACATAGGAACACCTAGCAACCACCTAGCTACACTGTAGGAACCATGGCAACAACCTAGTTACAGAGAATGAACAAACCAGAACACCCCAGCAATTTCTTTGCACCAATTACACCAAATAAACCACAAAGCAATCCCTTAACAACCACCTGCAATATCATAGCAACCACATATGTATGAACACCTAGCAACCACTTATCTACACCATAGCATCAATCCGGAACACCCCAATAATTATCTAGACCAATATAGCAACTGCATAATCATGCCTTAGCAACCACCTACCCAACACCCTACCATCTGCTTAGCAACCACAAAGAGCACCCTGATAAACACCTAGATGAACCACCTGTAACACAATATCAAGAACATAGAAATCCCCTAGCAACCACATAGAACACATTAGCAATCAAATATGTTGGAATGCCTAACAACCACCTAGCTACACCCTGGGAACCACACAGAACACCATAGCAATCACATAGAAACCACCCAAAACCCAATTGCAACCACGTAACAACACCCTGCCAACTGCTAGAGCACCCTGGTAACCACCTACATTAGTTACACTGCAAGAACCACCCAGCCTAGCAAATGCCTGGAAACCACCAAGAAAACATATCAACTGCATGACAGTCCCCAAGCAACCACCCACAATACCCTAGCAACCACATACAAAGGAATACCTAACAAACACTTGTCTACAACCTGGGAACCACACATAGCACTGTAGCCTCAGTGTAACCACACAACATACCCTAGAAACCACTTAGAACATTATAACAACAACACAACAATACCCTAACAAACACCTAGAACACCCTAGCAACCACATACAAAGGAACAACAAGCAACCACTTGTCTACAACCTAGGAACCACACAGAACACAGCAGCAATGCCCCAGCAATCACACAAAACACCCTAGAAACCATTTATAACACTATAGCAACAGCATAGCAATACATTAGCAACCACCTATAATTCCACATGCAACCACATGCAAAGGAAAACCTTGCAAACATTTGTCTACAACCTAGGGACCACCCAGAACACTGTAGAAATACCCAAGCAAACACCTTAGAAACCACCTAGCAACCACTTAAAACACTATAGCAACTGCATAGAAATGCCCTAGCAACAACCCAGCACACCCTAGCAACCTAATGAAGTATGTAGATCCTGTGTGAAATGTGCTGATTAGAATAATAACCCACAGCACTTTCTGCTTTGATTGGTTCGGTAGTTTGTTTTCTTTTTTGCTTTTACTAAATTCTGTGAATAGCAAGAAAACACCAAACCTCAACTGTCGGCCAGTCTCCTTGCATATTTGGCATTTATCACAGAGTAACACTGTTGTGTGTCACACAGATGCTGAGCTGTCAAAAGGCAGCGTAAAAAGTGTTTGCCAGCCGGTCCATCTGTCTGGTTCAGGTGTGAACTCTTCCAGTTCTGTTTGCGCTGTTGTTTGAGCAATAGTGTCTTTATCCAAAAAGCAAAAAAAAAGCAAATGATTTTTGAAATGTTTGCAGAAGCACTCGCGCGGAAAAGCACAGCTGGTGACACCCGCAAGGTGAGTGTCTGCTCGCGTCTCGGCAGAGCTGAGTGTTCCAGAAAGCCGGACGTATCAGCACCTCCCTCCCAGTCTTTCCGCACTAAGCACTTTCACCTGCTTTACAGTTCTATCAGCGGCAGTGACACACTGATACGTGCGGTCTAACATCCATTAAAATGTGTTTGCTTCAATGTCAAACAAAAAATGTAACATGCCCAGGAAGAAATGCGCTCTGAGCTGTTTCTGTCCCTCTCTCTTACCAAACATGAGCAGGCAGGGACAAATGCATTTCCTGCCCGATGCTCAGTGCATACCGAATGACCGCAGCTGATCAAATAAATAAATAAATGGTATTTTGCAAGAGTAATGAGATCCTCGAAACATCTAGATTATGTTCAGTTGGTTAAACATAGCAGACAAATAAAATGTATGTAATATCTATAACATCAGTAATATATAACATTATTGAAAATATATTAATTTTATATATTATTATCAGTAATATATAAATACTTTTGAAAGAACTTAATGCTTTTATTCAGCATGGACACATTAAATAATAATAATAAATCTATTTCTTTCACTTTTTCTATGATCTCATTTACCTTAATATCTTCCTGTCCTAGCTTTAATGGTTTTGAATTATGACTAAGAATACACTGACTGATAAAACAATACTAAATCAGTGTTATTGTAGTATAACTGAGATACCATTATAGTTTTTTAAAAAAAATAATATTATGAATTAGTTTTTATTTTTATATATTTTTATATTTTATAGTCTTATAATCTTACCTTACTTTAGTAATTTTGTTGCTTTTGTTGTCATTTTTTATTATATAATGTTATTTTGAACTTTCTATTCATTGAGAAATACTGAAACAAAGTGGATCATGGTTTCCACAAAATATATTTCAACATAAGAAATGTTTCTTGAGCAGCAAATCGGCATATTAGAATAATCATTTGAAGGATCGCTGAAGACTGGAGTAATGAGGCTGAACATTCAGCTCTGCTTCACAGGAATACATTGCATTTTAAAATATATTGAAATAGAAAACAGTTATTTTAAATTGTAATATATAGTACGTAAAAGTCAGTAGTAAGGTTTTAGTCATACCACCCAGCACTAGTTGCTAGGTAAGACAAAATCTTAGACCTTTTTATGTCTTCTGAAACATAAGTATGCCAACATATTTCCAAAACATGTTCTCAAAATATGATGGCATTAACATAAACCGAACTCTGCCGGGTCGTTTTGCTCATGGACCACCAGACAGTGTTGATATTTGCAGCTGGTGGTGAGAGGAAGATTGTCGTTACATGGTTGTCTACAAGCCAACATCATGTGATGTCATGCTCACATTTGTTTGGCTGTGTTTCTATGTCTGTTGCCTTGGCAAGTGATGAAAGCACTTAAACAGAGTATTGCGTTTCCTGAAATGAGAGGAATGACAGTGACGGCCGGCTGCCACGAGAGCTGCTCTGTGTGCTCGCTTTGTAACCAGAGCAGACCGCATGTAGCCGACACTAAACGTGTTTTTCTGGGATGGGTAAGGCTTGGTGTCATTTATACACATTTTTGAGATGGTTGTGTCGGATCCACGGTCGTAGCTTGTGAGATTATTTTGGTCATTGAAAATTTTAAACCAGCAGAAAGTGGTTACTCTGCAGACAAAAAAAACCCCCAAAAAAACGACTTTAACTAACACCATCTCGCAACCAATTCCTATGCATTTTACAAGGTGGCTAATTAGTATGAATTCATATGACCTCACTTGTACGATTTGTACGTTTTAGGTTTAGGGGCGGGGATAGTGGTGGTCATTCATACGAATTCCTACAAATTTGCAACAATTTTTCTCAAAACATTCAAATTCGTACAACCTGGCTTGTACGAATCGTGGCCTAACCCTGCCACTAAACCTACATCTGTAACCTACCACAGAAAACGTACAAAATCATACGAGTGAGGTCTTACGAATTCGTACAAGTTTCCTTCTTTATGTTTTAGTGTGTCAATAAAGCACCATTTTTGAAAAATGTGAAACTGTGCATGTGTGAAAACATGTTAAGGAGCCCACAGTCAAAAATAGTGTTATCAGATGCATATATAGCGTACGGTAGTAAAGCGAACACACTAACTACGTAATAAAAAAATAATAATAATAACAAATGGCTGTTCTGTTGTTTTGTGTGAATTAACTATACAACTGGGGGGCAGTTGTGGCCTAATGGTTAGCGAGTCAGGCTTGTAACCTGAAGGTCGCTGGTTCGATTCTCACACTGGCAGGAATTGAAGGTGGGGATTGTGAATGAACAGCACTCTCACCACCTTAGATACCATGACTGAGGTGCCCTTGAGCAAGGCACCAAACCCCTAATTGCTCCCCAGGTGCTGGAGCAATGGCTGCCCACTGCTCCGGGTGTGTGTTCACTGTGTGTGTGTGTGTGTGTGTGTGTGTGTGTGCGCATTTGTTCACTACTCACTGCTGTGTGTGTGCACTTGGATAGGTTAAACGCAGAGCACCAATTTCGATTATGGGTCACCATACTTGACAATACGTCACGACTTTCACTTATCTGACATTAGTTGCGACATCCTTAATGACAGTCTTATATTGCTGAACCCACTTGGTTCAAATGTTAGAGTTGCGAACTACTCTAGATGGAGCAGACTGATAGGTTTAGCTCAATCGGATAGAATCACAACATTGTTCATATGGTGTAGCTGATTGGATACTTTTCACATCGCCAGCCAATGAGCTTGCTGCGCAATATTAAAATGCTTGGCCATTGCTTGCTCTAGCAGTTGCTGTGCTTTTTCGAAACCCTCCTCCTCCACCAGCTCCACCTGTATAAATCTGCAATGGGGTAATGTCATGCATGTTATATAGGGGCAGCATCGTAGCAGATCTATTCTGCCAAGACCAAACATATTAACATTGTCATGTAAATTACCATGCTAAACGTGCCAAGAGGTGTCATTACAGAAGTAAAGGTTTTGCGAAACGGTCTGACTAGCTAGTTAATTTCTCCAATGATACATCGCACTAAGGTATTTCAGCAATGCATTACATCGTTGTACGGGAAACGCACCTCTAGTCGCACCAAAATTCATGTGGGAAGATAAGCATGTTTTATGGTATGGTGATTTGGTATGAATTTTACAATCAACTTTTTTTTTTTCAAGTCGTATGTTTCAATACAAATAACGTAACATACAGAAATGTATGATTTAAGAAGAAAAATAAATATGAAGGTACAAATCAGATTTTACAAATTCATGTAAATTAGTCACCAATTTGCCAAAACGTGAAATCGTTATGAATTGCCACGAGAGTGCGATGGATCATTTTTAGGCTGGGAGATCAGCTGGGTGACCAGCTAAACCAGTTAAATGCCAGCTTGACCATTCTGGGAGACGAGTTAGGACTTGTTAACCACCTTTCAGTTAGTTTTTAGACTAGCTTAAGCAATTTTATTTCAGCAGGGTTGTTATAATGAAAGTCAATAGATCATTTGTGACATCATAGTGATTGAATATTCAAATGTTGCATTGTATCATTTGACTATTCAAACACTATGATGAGAAAATGACTAGTTGTGTTAGCTGGGAACGTCTGATGGACTGTTTTTACTGCCTACGTGATTCATTTCTTTGAGTCCATCTGGCTCTGTTGGTTTACGGTCTTCTAGCATGTAATCTACAACATCCCTGGCCAGATAGCTCTTCTGTCCTGAGCGCTGATACATGGTGTAATCCATCCTCCTGCTCTTGTCTCGCTCGCTTCAGCAAAACTCAGTTAAGGCACTTTCTCCGCCACCGTGACTAATTGTCCCGAATGCCGTGGCAAAGTTCGCCGGGGGTCTTTGTAGTTGCCAGTCGTGTTGGGGGACGGGAGTATCAGAGGAAACGGTCTAATATTGTGTCTGATACACTGTTTGGATGCTGTGCTGCACCTCGGATAATCAAAGCTTGTCTGATTGTATCCAGGTTTCTACTTTACATAACCCATCTCAGCACATACCTATCCCTATTCCCTATCCTAAATAAATAAATACAAATATATTAAAAAGTATAACATAATAAAACAACAACAAAAAAAGAACAAAAAAAGAAAAGAAAAGAAACAATAAAGTGACATTAAATTAATAAAGCCAGGTTTGTTTGTTTGTTTATTTATTTGTTTAAAATAAAATAAAATAAAATAAAATAAAATAGCAGGCTTATTTTTTACTGAAGATGTCAATGTGGAGGGAAAGAAAAAAAAAGAATAAACAAATTACAAATAAACTACAAACAGACAGAGAGACAGGCAGATAGATAGATAGATAGATAGATAGATAGATAGACAGACAGACAGACAGACAGACAGACAGATATAATAAATATTTATAAATACACAATTGTGAATAAAATAAATTATTGAATACAAACTTACGATTTGCATATTTTTGTCCTTGTCAGTGTTGAAGAAAGAAAGAAAGAAAGAAAGAAAGAAAGAGAAACAAAAATAGATAAAATAAATACATTGTAATAAAAAAAATGAAACAAATAATACATCAGGGTTATTTTGACTTTAGAAGGTGAAAGTGGAAAAAATGAATAAAAATAATAATAAAATAAATAAAACATAAAATAAATAAATAAAACAAAACAAAGTGACAGTACAATGAGACATTTTAGAAGGTCAATATGGGGAAAAAATATATAATAAATGAATAATAAACATTTATAAAAAAAAATTAAAAAATTAAAAACATGAATAAAATAAATTACTGAATAAAAACCTACTATTAGCACTGACAGTTTGAATATAGAGTAGAGTTTAGGATATGCATTAAGAATGTATGAGCATGTGTAATGAGAAATGTTCAGTGTGGTGGGTATAGTTATGAATATTGAGTCTCCGTTACAAAGATAGATCTGATGCGCACTGCAGTCCATCACACATAAATAAAGAGCTAAATATACCTCCTGGAAATAATGCAAATACGGTTGGATTTATTTAAACATAATCATCAGTCTTGTGCGGTCATGCTGCGTTGACCGTTTGAGTAGTCTTTCGGACCATCTGCTCTGCAGTATGCTAACAGTTGTAAGTCTGCTGTTGTACACGGCTGTGCTACAGTAATGCACTGTCATTGATAATGCACTGTCCCTGTCTCACGTTTAAAAGTGCTCACTAATCTTCTCAAGACCCATCTCTTGGGCTCTTTTTAGCGGGGTAAGAATCACTCACGCCACATCAGAGCTCGTGCGATAAGCAGAAAATGTCACTGTATGATATCTGATCTATAGAGCACTTACATGTATCAGTCATAGGAAAAGTGCATCTGAGATTCAAGCTTAAAAGTGTTGTAGGCTGGGCAGATTAGGGTGGAAAATTCAAGGTCTATATTCATGAAAATATATGTTTTCTTAATGGCTAGTTCAGACTATAGAAAAAGGAAGTTCTGATTGGATGAGCAGTATTGGTGGTGGTGTTGTAAAATGTTGATA
>JAFVLL020004280.1:0-14298 GCA_021397915.2 Tor tambroides | reverse complement strand
AAAATGATTTGTGTCACTTTCAAGCAGTGAAAATACACAATTGGCTGTAGATTACAACACTCCATATGTTATCAGCAACTGTGCAAAATGCAAGTTGTTGGATGCATGCAAAACACACAATCAATGCAAAAGTAATTCATGAATCAGCTAGGCACTTCCAAGAGGGTGTAATTTCCATTTCAATATGTGATTGCAAAGGCTGTTGAGTGAATTGGATGCTTATTTTGTCTGTTCCGTGTTATAGTTGACTTTCGTCTCCAGACCAATTGTTAGGGAATAAAGATTTCAGAATCCTAGACTTGAGCCAAAAATGCTACAGTGGAAGTGGTTTAGTGTTGCCATAATAAGAAGGGCCCAGTAATACATTAATTGATCAGATACAGCAGATGCATTGAAGGTGGGGGATTTTGCCTTCAACTTATAAAAACATAAGCTTGTCTATTCTGCACACATATTATGTGCAGTGCATTTAAGGAATAGTTCTATGCACTCTAGTCCATCAATTAATGTCTCGTGAAGTGAAAACTTGCGTGTTTAAAATAAACACAAAAATCCATCAAGGCATTTTAACTTCAAACCACTGGTTTTTCTTAAAGGGTTACTCCACACCAAAATTAAAATTCTGACATTAATCACTTACCCCCATGTCGTTCCAAACTAGTAAAAGCTTTATTCGTCTTGGGACACAATTTAAGATATTTTGGATGAAATCCGGGAGGCTTTTGAGTGTCCCATTGACTGCCAAGTAAAAAGCACTGTCAAGGCCCAGAAAAGTATGACAGACATTGCCAAAATAGTCCATCTGCTGTCAGTGGTTCAATCTGAACTTTATGAAGCGACGAGAATACTTTTTGTACGCAAAGAAAATAAAAATAACAACTTTATTCAACAATTCGTCTCATCTGCGTCACCGTAGCATCATTTTGGAGAATATCCGCTAGACACAAACTGTGTATGCTGTTCTGTGTTAGCCGCACCGCACGGATACATCTTCTATGATTATTTACGTTTTGATTTGAATAAAAACAGCGTTTCCATGTGGTCCAGCTGACACAGAAGAGCGTACGCAGTTTGCATCCAGCAGATACTCTCCAAAATGGCGCTACGGTGATGCAGATGAGACAAATTGTTGAATAAAGTTATTTTTATTTTCTTTGCATACAAAAAGTATTCTCGTCGCTTCATAAAGTTCAGATTGAACCACTGATGACAGATGGACTATTTTGGCGATACCTTTTCATTCTTTTCTGGGCCTTGAGTGTTATTTATTGGCAGTCAATGGGACAGCCTCCCGGTTTCCATCCAAAATATCTTAATTTGTGTTCCGAAGACGAACAAAGCTTTTATTGGTTTGGAACGACATGGGGGTAAGTGATTAATGACAAAATTTTCATTTTTGGATGGAGTATCACTTTAATGTTGCTTCCTTCAGTGAGAAAGTCATCTCATCTGAATCAGGAGAGAAATATGCAGAGGTCAAGCAAAACAAGCAAAATAAGCCCAAAACAGTTCTAAACAAAAATGTGGGTGGATTTTGATGTTAGAACAACAGGGGAAGGACGTTTTCACTAGAAGAAGTGCTATTATGGATTATGGACTTGTATTTTGAACAGAAGTGACAATTTAAAGTGAAAATATCTTGATGATGATTCATTTTTTAAATACAAACATGGACCTTTTCACTTCACAAGACATTAACTGATGGACTGAAGCGGTATGGGTTACTTGTGGATTATTGTGAAGTTTTTATCAGCTGTTTGGACTCTCACTCTGACGGCACCCATTCACTGCAGAGGATCCATTTGTGAGCAAGTGATGTAATGCTACAGTTCTCCAAATCTGTTCCAATGAAGAAACAAACCCATCTACATCTTGGAAGGCTTGAGGGCGAGTACATTTTCAGAAGATTTCTGTTTTTGTGTGAACTATTAAGTTATACTCAGTTCAACTCAATACACAATAAAAGCACAAGCATTTAAATAAAACAAACTAAAAACTAAATGAAAAGACATGTTTGATTTTTAATACATTTTTAAAATATCACACAATGCATATGGATGAAGCTAGCACGCAAACGACGGGCAAAACTGTGCTCTCAAACCACTGTTCTCTGGGGAACGTGAGCCTTCTGTCTTTCAAGCCACACATGCACAGAGGCAAAGAGAATATTTGCATGCAAAGAACAACTCAGGGCTCTTGAAATGTTTAAAACTTCCCTTGATATGCACGATACGACTATTGTCCCATCGGAAAGAACCAAAGGTGTACCTTTGTCATACTGCTGTCAGAGCACAATGAAGGAAAGGACTGTTTGATTTGGCTGTAGTGCTTATGCAAAGGAACAGGTTTCTCTGAAGAGGCTTTTATCTGATTCCCTATAGCAGACGGAGATGAGAGACTCGACTCATTTGAGGACTGCTTCCAATGCATAAGAAAGCAAAGAGGAGGGGCAGTTGACACGGCAACGCCAGCCCAATTAAATATTACTCATAAGATATTCACCATGAGTTGAGCAACTGTCACCGCTACACAAAAAGAAAGCCTGCAGACAGACTTGCCACTGATGCTCGGTGAAACTCCAGGTTTAAAAAGAAGCTGGTCAAGAAGACGCTCTTCACTTTACCACCTCACACCAGCATACAAACTTTGAAATCTTCACAAGTAAGGGCATCTTCGAGTGAACTCGAGACAACGGGTCTTCCAGCAATTATTTTTTATGTGTTTTCTGACATGCTTAGGCATTCAAAGACAGCCAATGATGTGATATTAAAGAGCATGTAATTTAGCAGCTGAGGGACTTTTGAGCGTGAACGAGGCTTGGCGACAATACCATGGCAAAGGCTGTGCTGTCTCTTCCATTTAATTTTCTAATCCACTTCCTCCACGTAGTTAGGAGAAGTGAGTTTTGTTCTGGTTTGATACACCGTCTAATGAGAGGTACTAAGAGCTTGTTGAAATTGTTCTTTGGTAATGCATTCTGAAGTCTCCGAATGATGAATATTTCTGCTATCTTCTCATACTGTGTTTAATATATTCCAGAGCTCCTGACTTCTGCTCTCTTTCAACTTTTTAAATCACCGCAGTCTAACTAGTATGAGAGATTTTAGCATAAAATCCTTTTGAAGGCACGGGTGTGGGATGTGAATGTCTTGAGCTGGATATTTGAGCCTTGCATTGGTCTGTTATTTGGGAGTAATAAGTTGCCACATTATTGCAAGCAGAAATTACATTTCTGGGATGTAAAATATTATGAATGTGACATATTCATGTGGATGGAATAATATGATAATTTCAAGTATTCCATGCACAATGTGTTGTATGAGAACACGGTTCAGTTTAACCTCGCAGATTTTTATGTACAAAGTCTTTCTCATTTGTACTGAATGATTTCCTGTCGATTTCAGCAATGCGGTTCATTTCCATTACAATTATAAAAAAGAAGAAACGTCACTTTGCACCAGTACAATAACAAAGAAATTCACAAAAAATAAACAAAGCTGCTATTCAAATAAAGCTTAAAACATCTGTCAACATGAAGTGGTGGCTATAGTTATGAATTTGCATTTGATGAAAAGATGTTTTATTAAATTCTGATGCCTTTATGTTTCGGGGGGATGTTTTTAATTAAATGTAATTTCAGCTTTTATCGTGTTGTCAGAAGGTCACATTAAAACGCATGCATTAAGAAAAGTTCATTCTGAAAAAAAAATCATTGTTGCTACTTTTCAAAAGACTTTTATGTGCAGTTTTTTTGTTTTTGTTTTACACTTGTCTCACACCAGTAACCAGTATGAAAATCTATAATAAAATACCACATATTACATTTAGACACATAAGATCATCTAAAATTGTAAACTAATAATAATAAATCATTGGTCCCACTTTATATTAGGTGGCCTTAACTACTATGTACTTACATTTAAATTAATCATTTGATACAATGCACTTATTGTGTACATACATGTTTTTACATTGTACTTATATTTTTAAAAATACCTATATGTAGTTACATCTGTAATTAAATTCTGTAATTACATTTATATTTACACTGTTGACCCATCCCTTACACCTTACCCAACCCTTAAACCTACCCATACTACCAAACCTATCCCTAACCTTACCCATATCCCACCACAATAGCAGCAAAAGTGTTTTGTAATACAATATGACCACAATAAGTACATTGTACTTATTTTTTGATGCAAGTACATAGTAGTTAAGGCCGCCTAATATAAAGGGTGTACCAAATTATTTTAACATTTGAATGAAATTTATTTATAATTATTATTTCTATTATTATTGTTTTTTGTTTTGTTTACACAAATTACGATGGTCCCATAATTTCCATCATCATTCATTGACCTTTCCTCAAAAGTTTCTGGTGACCATCTAGATCAGTGTCAGTGAAGAGCATAACTGAGACATTTAAACTATATATAGAGAGAAAATGTGCGAAGAAAAATAATCTTTTAATCACTTCCAATCAAGTCAAAATAGTATAATTTTATGCAATAATGCAGAAAGTGTAAAACATTTTTTAATTTAACTGAATGTATTTAAGATACATAAAAGCAAGAGAAAGGTGTCAGACATTTTAATTCAAATGTTTATAATGTAATTTCCACCACAAAATGATACTAAATGCAATATATAATTTGAAATGCAATGGAAATATTTCATAAAATGACTGAATGCTCCTGTGATGCATGCATGTCCACTCATTGAATAAACTAGTGAGAATTCATTTATTTTCAAAAAGTCCACAGGGGCAAACGTGTCCAAACATGTTGAAAAAACACCTACAATTTTTTACCTAAAAATGTCAACCATTTTTTTTTTTTTTTTTAAAGAATAATGTTCACTCAGTCCTATCAGCTAGATACAGTTAGCCGCTTTATCTGCTTCCCCAGCACCCCAGGCTATGTGCATTTGTTTCACAGAGCCCTGTCTAAGCTTTGAATTCTAGAATAGTGTTTGCACCTTGATGTCTGATTGGATCTTTACAAATGCATGTATATGCAAATGCAGCAATATCAGTTTTTGCTCCAGGCGAAATAAATAGACAGTGGTTGCATCCTAAGAAACATTGTGCCAACTATGTTCTGGCTGTGAGAGCGGCGCTTGCTGAAAGTTAAATCTCTTTACTTCTCCAGCTGACATGTTTGACTGTACATTGTGTATTTTCTCGGAAGGGAAAATCGATAATGTGTCAATTTCATCAAACATATATCCACAAGAGCCTACATCTTATTCACTGTGTTTCAGTGAGTGCAAGGTTGAGGAGAGCAAGACATATTTCTTAAACAGCGTCTTGAAAATGGTTCCATGTATCATGCAGTAGCTCTAGACTAATCTAGTTTAGAAGCATTTATAATGTTAAACATACTCTGGGAAGAAAAACAAGGGTTAACATTAACAATACTGAGATAAGAATGTTACTTGTTTTGTGAATATTTCTGATTGTTAGGAAAAGTAAAAGCAAACTGTTAAGGTGAATTTCACCGCACTGTGTAAAGCTCATCTCTACTTTTAAGAGCCCTCATCAGAAATTCTTGTTAACTGAAGTTTTGTTGACACAAAATTTTACTGACGACAAGCAGAACTC
The DNA here is from genome assembly GCA_021397915.2 of Tor tambroides. Taxonomy (NCBI): domain Eukaryota; kingdom Metazoa; phylum Chordata; class Actinopteri; order Cypriniformes; family Cyprinidae; genus Tor; species Tor tambroides. Next base: position 8,693 of record JAFVLL020004280.1, on the reverse strand, counting down.
CTCTGTAGTCACTGAAGCAGCATGTTGAGTGATCAAAGCGGTGTGGCTGAAGCATTCCATTTTATTGCATACAGAGAAATATATAAAAAAGTCAAAATACAATTCGCTACATTACAGTTAAGATATACAATCAAGCCACAAAGCTCTGTGATCTTGGTACAAATGCAAATACATATAATGAGACTGATTACTGAAACTTCCAGTTGTAGACTTTTCACTAAGAACGAAGTAGGACTGCTGATCACATTGTTTATTTACACACTCTCTGTATTGTTTTAACCTGATTCACTAAAATAATTATGCAAATCACGTAACTCCATAAACAATGCCCAAAATTTTGTGCCTGCAATCAAGTATTTTTCAAAAGTAGAGCTTAAATAATTAGAATTAGTACATTGTTGCGACAGTGTATGAATGAAAATGCAAAATTTTATTAAACACAACAAGAATTATGGTGCTGGTGGTGCATTGAGATACTTCCCTACTGTATATAGTAGGCAAAAAGCAGTAGCCTTTATGTGAAATGAGCAGTATGTCTAAATGCATAGCGTTCATAAAACAGTAGGTGAAAAGTACAGGATGACCTATTGCACATCTGATTCCCATGAAGCCTTCTGTAAATGGCAGCAAAGCGACTGACACTGTAGGTAACATAACAACATGATGGATGTATTAAGGCCTGATTCCATTCATATTGCGTTCACACTACATAGAACATACTCAGGGGTGTGTAAAAATGTTGCGGGGCCCTAAGCAAGCGGTTCCTGGGGGTCTCCCATGATAGAAATTGTGCTTTTTGTTTGGGGGGGGGGGGGGGCTTGCTGCTAAATATTCAAATACTTCGCTAGTGCTTGCTGTAGCAGTTGCAGCATGTTTCAGAAACCCTCCACCTTCCCCAGCTCCACCTGTATGGATCTGCTGCGGAGTGATTTCATGTATGTTATATACAGGGGTTATTTCATATATATGTGCAGCAGCAGTATTTCTTACATGCTCACAGCAGCATGTTTGTGGATATTTTGGCAGTCTTGGTACTTGCTCTGCTGCAGCAGAAGTAGCATAGTAGATCTATTCCGCCAAGACCAGACACATTAACACTGTCATGTACATTACCATGCTAAACTCTCTGAGAGTTTACAAGACCGCAAAAACCGTTTAGCAAAACCGCTCCGCCGTGTGCACTTTCGGTCACAAATAACAGCTGTGTCCCAGTTCAGGGGGAGTAAAAGTACAATCTATCTATAAAATCGTATCTTGATAAGATACAAGTCAATATTTGAACCGATTGAAAGTGTTCTTAAAGTTTTTTAAACATATCGTCATATGTATCGTCACATTTTCAAGCAAGTCAAAACTTGCAAGTGTTTCTTAGCATTTGCTCTCAAAAAAATCCTGTCATCACCCAACGCATTTAATCTTGGGATAGTCTGGGGATCCATTCACTATATCCTTCATAGCACGGGAAACAATCAGTGCTGCATTTAAAGAAGCCTTCAAAATGGAAAAGCCTTCGTCACACCACTGTGACGTAGTCGCTTTTGGAATGCAGCCTTCGAAGGATGCAACCCCTCAATTGGGACACAATTAGTGTCTGGAATGCTAATGCCAGGCAAGAAGAATATTAATCATGTTGTCTGGGTTGGCGCAAAATGATTAGCTGAAAACAAAAAGCGGATAGGCCAATAGGACTACTGCTTGTGAATTAGTCCCACCCACCAGCTGGCAGAAGCTTTTGCTCGGTCTTAAAGGAACAGCTACATTTATTTCTCTCACAATGTCTGCAATTCAGCAAAATAATCTTATGCTATATTACAAGTCGTTTGCGAATAAAACAATATTTTGTCCATACAAAATTTCTACAGACACTGGTTGTAATATGCTGTCACACTCTCCAGCATTTTTTAAAAATAATTCTACATATATACATGTAAAAATATGTAATCTACATCACATTACTGCAACATTCCAATCCTGCAGATTTAAAGTTTGCGTTCTTTTAATTCAGCTATGAGGCCACACTAATCTATTGGTTGCTCAGGTAGTTCCAGCTTTTAAATGCTGCGAAATTCGCATGAAGAAAAAATGCAGTGTGACTGGCCCTTATGGCAGTGAAGTTTTGCACTAAAATACTGCCACAAAATGACGCATCTTCTTTGTGAATTCGTCCCTCAAATCAGCACATCCAAGAAACAGAACAGCACAATTTGCAATCTTAGTTGCCCTTTACACAGAGCTCGCTCAGTGAGTACAGGGAAGGCTGATCTGTAAGATCTTCAAGCATTTGTCACAGACGTCTCTCGCGTTCAAAGCAGCAATGATTATTCCGTAGCACGTGCTATTAATCTACCTTGATGTGATAATTTGTTTCCGCTCTGTTTGGGGTTTTTAAGTGAACTTTGCCTCAGCAGGGTGGCTGAGCAGCTCATGACGACCAGACGAACAAGAGGCAGCTGCTTTCCATTCATTCTCTGTCAAAACAATGGCGTCGTTAACAAAGCAGAGTGGGCTTCATGCGTAGTGCGACAGCATTGCTTTTGACAAGTTGAGGAAAATTATTTGATTGATGAACAAAGTCATTTCCCACTTGTAATTAATACTAGTACGTGTGAAGTCCTTTTGAGAGCAGGCGGCGATATTGTATTAATTCAGGGTTTCAGAAGAGGATGGGAATCCCACCAGACAGAGGGGGCAGGATCTCATTTATCAAAGCACACTCTAAATATCCATGACATTATTAATGGATTCTTTGTTAAAATGAGGCGAAATGATTAAAGAGGTAGAGGAGGAATTATATCTGTTTGTACTTCACAATTTCCACTCATGTCTGGAGTCATGCTCAACACATCTTCATGGCCCTTGCTTTCTACATCATTTTATAACCATTATAGAGCTATTTTACCCCTTTGTCCAATGGCAAAGAATGGAGATATAATGGCCCAAATTGTATTCGAGATGATACAGTTGACCTGATTCAATTTACGAGACTAAATCTGACTCTGACTCCCTCTCTCTCTCTCTCATACACACAGTATGTGTTGCAAACTAGTTCAACAACTTAACTTTTTCAATTATGGCTCTCCCACACAAGTAGCTGAAATAAGATGAACTGATTTTTCATCCTCAAGGACACTTCTATTTTCGATACAGATGTTTGTAGCTCTGCTGCGTGTCAGAACTCTCACAATAAAGACATTTTATCTGTATATAAGACATTCATCATCAGAGAATTTGACTTCAGATTGGAAACCTTGAGAAAAGGTCATCTGTAGAATAGATTATGAATAGAATTATGTGTGTATGCCTTTTTGCTCTTCTTAAACCATACTTTAACATGGACTAAGAATGGCATTTTATCCACCTTTTGTCAATGGTTCCAGGTCTTTTCAGCATGAAGTCAGTGCCTATGGTACTGTATAATTTTGATGGCTTTGCACAAGCCAGGTTGGTGCTATGAATCATTGATTATACATCATTTTAGTATGCCGCACTGCAGACGCCACATTGGGTTCAAATGGAGGAAAGGCAACCTGAAGTCCCTGATCAATATGAGCAAACCTGGGAGAAAGCTGTCAGGTGGAGGCGAAGGACTCCCTTCTGCTCCTCTGGGCTAAGGAGTAACCTTTTCAAAAGCAAGGTGATGAAGAAGCTCATCATTTTTAATGAGGAATTAGCGATCCATCGGACAAAAAAAGACTATCAAAGGAGCAGCGAGGAGACGGAACGACTGTCTGACTGATGCATGCAACTCTTCATTTAGGTCAAAACATATGCTTCCACTTGGAGAAGTGAAAAAAAGTGTCAATTGATGCATTAAAAGATTATGTTAATTTCAATGTTTTATTTCAAAGTAACACAGTTGGTTTTGCATTTTGAACAAGATTGGAAGGAAAAGGCAATTTCGTCTCGAGGTAATCAAATTGCCACCTACTATGAAACCTCAGAAGCTAAAACAGATGAGGACCTATTAAATTTTTCACTGTCATGCCTAAAAGAAAATCTAAACCGATCCGAGGAAATAGATATGTTATTTAATTTGACTGAATGCATCCCGTCTCACATCGCACTGTATATTTCATAAGAAAATGACAAATTGCTGCAATTGACAGAAACAGATTCATGGTTAATTAAAAATATAATTACATGCACTTAAGCCATTTAGAGTAAGATGAATGTGACATCATTAGGCACACTTTGAAAACCAGATGTTCGTTAAATCAGTTTATACTGGCGACACAGTACAATAGATCGAGAGATCCGTGCGGTAAAGGTACATCCAGTCCTACAATGTGCAATCAACTTCACCGACAAAAATGGCCAGCTTCTGCTTTGCAAATACATCAATTGATGTGTCGCTTCATATCTGCCTTGCTCACTTGCACTACTCTATTGCTAATACAAAGGTAGACAGCAAATCCACTTATTTGAGGAAAAGTGATAAAGAAAATGCTATGCTTTTCAAATTCAACCTGTATTTGCTGACATACATGGCAGCAGTTGATTTCGACTTGCTTTTATTTGTCAAGGCAGCAGAGCGTCCGATGCCTGTCCTCCGACATGTGTCTCTGCTGGATGCTAATAATTATGGGTGCATTTTTCCCTTCCTCAATTAGCACCTGCTGTTTAATTTATAAGGATGATTTAACAACCGCACCAAAGTCTGAGTCCGACCATAAATTGAACCGCTTGCCATGGAGAAAAACAAGGACACGCAGTTGTTGTTGCTGTTGTTGGAGACAAACAACAACTTTCCCCTCTTGCCGTAGGCGGTGTGGCCAAGTTCAAAACGTAGAGGTCATTTATCTTCACCCATTAGGTTAGCATTTAAATGGCAAGCCTAAGTGCCTCCGTGCTGGAACGTGGAATTCCAGCGGGAAAAGCGAGCTGCAGTCTATGCAAATACCCCGCTGAGATTAATAAAAATATGATTACCTTTCTGTTTTCTTAAAAGATAACACAGGCCGTGCTAGTGTGCTACTAAAGATCCATTATCAATTCATTTGCATGCTGGAGTAGTCTTACTAGCGTTCTATTTCTGTAGTTTACCCTTCAGCTGCCGCCTCTGAGCTTGCTGGCACCTGTGTTATTCTTCTCTGTCAAACACACCGGGCGTCTGACTCGCACTTCTTTATTTCCTTCATAAAAGAGAAACTGAATTATTTCAATTTTGCTACTTTTAGGCTAAGTCCTAATGACAGGTCCCCGTTTCCCCTCTTTCACTTTTTACTGGCTGCCACATCAATAGAGCAGATCTGTGCTCTGGTATTGATGTAGCCTGTGCTCCTTCTGCACACAGGCGGAGGACTGCGCTATTGAAGAGTGCACGCTTATTAGTGCAACTTTTCATGGACGTATTCAAGGAATATTCTGGGCTCGGTATACGTCAAACCCAGTCGGCAGCATTTGTGGCACAATGTTGATTATCACAAAAATCAATTTCTGCTTGTCCCTCCTTTTTGTTTAAAAAGAAAAGCAAACATCTGGATTACAGTGAGGTACTTACAATGGAAGCGAATGGAGCTAATCTGTTAAAATAGACACAATTTCAATGTACTATTGAAAATGTACACTGAAAAAAATGCCGTAGGATTTTCACTTAGAAATTGCTAGTAAATGTCACTAAAAGTTACAAAAAATGGTAAGTAACAGACTTGAACATGAAATTTTGAACTAGAACTACTGAAATAGTATTTTCTTGAACTTTTATTTACAGTGTATTAACATTATTATAAATTTAGTGTGGAATATTATAGATTTAGTGTGGTTTTTGTATAAAGTTAGATATTTTTTAACTTCTGTTAGCATGACAGTGCAACACAATAAGCCCTAAAACTGTGAAAATGATGAATTAAACGGTTTCAGGGCCCAAATAACACAATTTTTAAGAGAAGCATTCATGTAAGCACTTTTATAAAATTATACACTTCACATTTCTACTTTTAAATCCTCCAAAATTGGCCCCATTTACTTTGAATGTAAGATCCTGTATTCTTTTTTTAATTAATTAATTACTTATTATTATTTTGTGTGTGTGTGTGTGTGTGTGTGTGTATGTGTTGTATTGAACCCAGAATATTCCTCTGAACAAAGACAAACATGATGTTTTTAAGCCTTTGTTTAATCAATTTAAATGAGTTTGTGAATGATGAATGTTCTTAAATATATTTGTACCTACAATAAGAATGTAAATCATATTATTAGATATTACTTTACAATAAATTAATGAGTGCAAGAAATTTGAGTGTAGAGATGGTGGTTATTTCAGATAAAACACATCTCTAATGTCTTTTAACGCATGTGTCTTTTCTCATCTCATCTGTAGCCAAAGGTGCAAGAACATTTGTCGCAGGACTGTTACACTTCTTACATTACCAGGTGAACTTCAGCTTATAAAGTTGTCCAATTAGGTTGCTTAGTCTGTGCAACCAGCTGCGGTCTGAAAGGAAGACATAAAGAAAGGAAATGTTTTCTTGGACTGTAGAGTGTGGATTTTCATTAACAATATGATGAAATGTTCACAAACACAAAAAATGATAAATTATAAGGTACATCGTGTACATTTTTTCTGTTGTTGAGGGGAAACCAATGGCAGTCCTGGCTCACGTGCTTACCTAGGCAAGATAAGACATGACTAATTAAAAATAAATAAACTGCACAGCTTTTTAGTTCATTAAACACATAAGATATGTTAGTCTAGTGACACAGTGTTTGATTAGCAAGTAAGGTGACCTGGGTTCAAACTCTGGTCTAATATAGAATTACTGTATTATTGTGATTTTTAAATAAAGTATGATCTATGTAATAATACAATAATATAATGAAATATATTTCTAAAAATATCACATGCCTTTTTATTATATAGAAATAAACAGTTTTAGCTTTCTGACAATAACTCCTTTTTTATTCTGTGTCGAGTATCAAGTAAAATGAGCAAGGGTAGATGATGACAAAATGTTCAGTTTTTTGAAAGCAATGATCTGTAGAAAATGAGACTGGATTGGGCTGACCTAATTTAGACATGTGAATGGGTGATTTCTGACACAGTGTTCTAGACAAACATGCATTTAAAATCCATTTGGATGAAAATTCTTAGGGCGCACATGCTCCTTCAGTTTCAATGGACATGATGCTGCTTCTGTTAGCTTATAAGGATTAGATTGCATCTAACTGTGCATGAATCATAATTCACAGTAACAATGCATCATATTATCAGGCTTTTGATTTCTTCTTACATTCGACAATGTAATGGCACCACACATTGTGACATTGTGATGATTATTATTATTCCCAGAGCTGTGTCTTCCAGAAAGCTAGATCCACCCCCCCCCCCTTTTCTTTTGTGACTAACTTGGTCTTGTGCATGTTAACTTGTTTCTTGCAACCATGGCAACATCTAATTGCTTGATCTGATTCCTCACCTAAGATTTCTAGCTTCTGTGGCATTGCAATTGCAAATAAGTCGATGAAAGAAAAAACTCACAAAAGTATGACTTTTGACTTGATTTTATTGTCACTTCTGATCAAAACATTCTGTCATTGAGGCAAGTTTGGAAATGAATATGTCTTGATTCTGCTATACTGGTTTCTGTCAGAAAAATATTACTTTGTTGCAGATAACGCATCCCAGGTCATGGGTCTGCATCAAGAGGATGGATGGGGCGAATATTGTTCTGGGTCCACTGACAAGAGGAGCCCACTAAGGACTGGACTATTTTTTCCTACTTTTCACTGAGCCGGGGGTGGAATTTAAGCAAAGGCCTTATCCCTTGTGCATGTGAACTGTTGATCAAGCACAAGTGAGCAGGGAGGAGCCAGTTCCGATTGATGACTAGACTATTGATTGGACATGAAAAATCCCTAAGGTTGTTTCTTAAGTTAAGCTAGGCAAGTCTTACAAACACATCCACAACTCTGAAGATATTAAAAGAGACTCTCGTACCATGGGGGCCTTTTGGTATTCACATTAGGCATTTAAAACTTGTTTTCGGCATTTCAATGCCTAGAAAACACATAGGAAATCTAACTTCAACCAATCTTTCTTTAATTCGACTTTGCATCAGACATTCAAATATGTGGTCCAAGCTGACAAATTAATTTCTCATGCAGTGCGTCATTCATAATGCATTATTACGTCAACATTGCATTATTGTTACACCGCTAATCACTTTTGAACATTAATGCAGTTTGTCAAGTAACAACCTACTGTGTCTTAGTCACTTCGCAGATTAAAAATTTATTACAATCCAAGTTACTGTGTAACTTCAGCAAAGAAAACAAGTCTATTTGTGGTGTTTATTACATTGAGCATAATGCAAAATTCAACAGGCTGCATTTCTGAGTATAGTTCAATCCCTGCAGATGATGCTTTTCACAACACACCACCTTCCTATTTGAATTATATTGATAAAAAGTCTCCACCATACTACTTTTAAATGCACTGCATCATATGCTGAATAGCAACTTTCACAGGGAATGTTTTGCCAGCAGTATTTACTCAATCTCAGATCATTTTTGATCTTTCCGGACAAAAAGGTAAGCAAGTGACCATCACTAGGTGGCAATGTAGTGACACAGGAAAAATGAATAGTGTGCCTCCTGCAGTCCGTATGCATGTCTAGAGAGCAGCAATTTTTCCATACCGTCTACAGCATCTCCACTAATTTTCTTAATTTAATCTGAGGCATTTCAAAATCGTT
>JAFVLL020004278.1:0-25619 GCA_021397915.2 Tor tambroides | reverse complement strand
TTTTTGATATTTCTGTTTAATAAAAGCCTCTCCGAGGCCTGACGCCACACCCACTGTGTCTGTCGTTTGCTCCTCCCGCCACTATATATATATATGTGTGTGTGTGTGTGTATATAAATGAAATAATAATATAAATGAAATAATGTTCCTTATTTCAGTTATTTCAAGTAATGATGTTTTTGTTTTAGTTAGAACCCAGTTTGCATTGTGATGGTTGGTCTAAAACATTTCCACATGCAGTGTAATCTAGTCTCTTGTGCTGATGTTCTTGTGTCGAGTGTGTTTTGGGCTTTATTTCCCAGAGGATGTTGTGATCTGTGTATACTGTAGACCCCTCTGACCTTAGTGTTCGGCTCTAACTAGCTTGAGTCATAAGCCAGCGTCCTGCGTGACCTTTGATTAGGCGTTAGACTTCAGCATTTCAGCATTATGGTGGACCGGCAGGAGTTTTAATGAGTGGTTTCCTGACATCTGTCAGATTTGCTCTGTAAGTACAATAAAATAACCAAAAGTACCTGCTCTGCGTGTTTGTATTGTGGTTGTCCTTAAGAGGTCTATGGGAACGTCTCCTGAGGGAACTCTCTCGTCTTATTTAGGAACCCCAAAGCTGCTTTTACCAGCTGTCATGTGGTCTTTGAGGTGAATAACCTGAGCAGACAGGAGACCTCCATATGCCTGACTGCTTTATCCTTACTTTAACCTCTTAAAGGCACTTGAGGGACATGTAAATCAGGCTAGCAAGTGAAATGGCTGTATAATAGGTTCTGGAGAAGAGCTGGCCAGTGATCTGTTGGTTTTATTGTGTTATATTTTATGTCAAGGGTTGAATCAGATTTGGTTTTCCTCTTGAGCTCCGCATGGGCTGAGGTTGGTTTAAGGTGAACTATTTGCATCACCAGATGGAATTGGAAAAATAATGATATTTTCAAACAGCTCAACTGAAGAAACTTACTCAAGTTGAGCAAGTGTTGGTCGGGTCAGGTAGTAAACAAAATGATCATTGTTTCAAAAGCCTCAGTCTTAAACTTTTTTTTCAAGGAAATGAACCGATGAATGTCTTATTTACAGCTGCTTCTGGATATTCAAGTAGTACAGTATAGCATATTTTAACAATAGAGATTTAGATAAATATACAACACAGGATTCATTTTTAAGTGACATGATAAATCACTGCAATATTGGTTATCAGTGATATTTTATATTTATTTTATTTTATTATTTGTAATTTATCACTATATTAGGTATTTAATTTTTCACACTTATTTCTGTGTATTTTTACAATTAGTTTACCTTTGCTGTCCACTAGAGCACACATCAGTTGATCTTTGAAAATACGAGTAATTGTTAAATTTAATCTTTAGCAAATATCAAAATCAATATTTATATACTTATATTTCGACGGTAAAATTAACCAATTCACAATTAAAATATTGGTTAAATGTTTTTGTTTTATTTTCACACACACACACACACACACATATGGAAATAAAATTATTTTATTTTTATTTTATTATTTTATTTTCATACAGACACACACACACACACACACACACACACACACACACACACACTATTAAATAATTAACTGGTCATATCATCCAGAATTTCTGTGCATTCCTGTTAGTTTTTTGCTAATTAACTGAAAACTATGTTGTTTAAAATTATGTTTTCAAATAGTTATCAACCATATAAATAAAAAATAATTAACTGCTTATTGTATGATCCAGAACTTCTGTGCATCCCTTCAATTTTTTTATTTCATTTTTTTTTTTGTTAATAAATAGGTTAATTAACTGAAAACTATATATAAATACCATTTATTTATTTAGTATAAAAATTTTATATGGTCAAATCAGTTTTAGAAATAAAGGAAATAATTATTTATTGTATCATCCAAAATTTATGTGGATCCCTCTTAATTTTATATTAATTGACAGGTTGTTCATAAGTTTAATAAATGTAATGCATGCATTTTGAATGAATATGACTGCAGCCAAATTATTAAAAATAAACTACATTTATTTAAAAATGATTAAAATAGACATTTAATACAGCTTATTGAGTTTATGTTTTTAAATCATTTTTAATTTGTTCCACCTCTTTTAATTCAACTATGAATGAGTACTTAATATAGCAGGAACCACTTTTTCAAATATTTGTATATTTTTAAGCAAATCCAACATTTTTGAGGTTTTTCTAGTTTAGTCTCCCAGTCGTCATGGGTGGCGATAACTAAAGCTTCACCTTGTCCCGTAGCTGCAGGTCTCTCTGTTATTTAGACGCAACATTCTCCCCCAGAGCGTCTCCTCACTGTTTTCTAGCCAAAGCCACTCACGTTCCAGACCCCAGACTTAATGTCTTTTATCTAAAGGGCACAACGGTCGAGTCTGGCTTTTCTGTAGCGGTAAAACCTCTTTTCGCTTCCCAGCCGCCCCAAGGGAGGCTTCTCATGAAGGTGGCATGTCAGATCGCCATTAACAAAGCGCTGTATTCATATTTACTGCTGTATGGAGGGGCGCCTGGTCCTGCTGTGACTTCTCATCTCTGCCTGTGGGGAAAATAAAGAAGAACAGCATTAAAGTGTTTATGCCTGAAACGAATTAAACTCTAATATTCGTTTTTGCTATTAATGCTTTCTTTTTCCACAAGCTAAGCTGCGGTTGATTCATGTTCCCATCATGGGTCATGCTTCAATTGCACTGCTCGTGTTCCTCCATATTGATCTACAGCCTCAAGAGCAGAGGGTTTCTTTGATGTTGTTTTAATGTTTCTTTTTATTGAACATTTTTACTCATCAAAGAGCAAAAATGAGCGTAGATTTTCACCTGCTGAGTATGGATTCGTAGCCGTGCTGAATAAATGAATTTTCCTCGGTGAGCTTTGGCAGAGCCAGAAGGAACCAATCTCCTCTCAGCCAACTTTCCCACGTCAACATGATGTTCTTGCTTCGTCTGCTTTCTCCTTTTGTAATTTCCATTTAAGGCTGTAGCTGAGGGAATAACGAAAGAAATTAGATGTTTCTCAGGACAGGATCCTGCTGTTTGCAAAACTAGCAAATCTAGTCTTGCATAGCCAGACTTTTGACTAGCAGCATAAAGTCTGATCCACCTAACCGCTTATTCTAGTGGTTAAATGACACACCGGTCCAAAGTTTGGAATAATTATGATTTTTTAAAATAGGTTAGAAAGAGGTCTACAGTAAATATACAGTAAAATATACAGTAATATTCTGAAATATTATTACAATTAAAAATAACTTTTCAATTGTAATATATTTTAAAATGTAATTTATTTCTGTAATTCAAAGTTGAATTTTCAGCATCATTACGCCAGTCTTCAGTGTCACATGATTCTTCAGAAATCAGCCTAATATGCTGATTTGCTGGTCAATTGTTACTTGATTTTTAATAATTATTCTTGTCAGTGTTCAAAACAGTTTTTGCTTTTTAAGATTTGTGTGGAAAATGTGATACATACTTTCAGGATTTTTTGATAAAGAGAAGGTTTTTTTTTTTTTTAAAAAAAGCATTTGTTTGAAATAGAAAAATAGAAATCTTTTGTAACATTCTAAATGTTTTACTGTCACTTTTGATATGTTTATTGCCTCTTAGCTGAATAAAAGTATTATTATAAAATTAATATGAGCAGCAAATCAGCATATTAGAATGATTTCTGAATGATCATGTGATACTGCAGACTGGAGTAATGATGCTGAAATTTCAGCTTTGCCTCACTGGAATTAATTACATTTTAAAATATATTCAAATAGAAAACAGTTATTTTAAATCGTAATAATATTTCAGAATATTGCTGTTTTTATTTTATTTTTGGTCAAACAAATTCAGCCTAGGTGAGCAGAAGAGACTTCTTTCATAAACATCAATAAATCCTAATTATTGACCAGTAGGCTATGTAGACTGGCATAGAAATAATGGATTCAAATAATGGTGCAAACAATTGTAGCAGAAAATATATAGGCTTGTAATAAGAATCCAAAAGTAAATGCACATGAATAATATCTAGTTTAATGTGTCAATTACAACATGTCTTTGAATATCTTTTTCTAGTAGAACAAAGTCAGGTGATTTTTAGCCTGTGTTTTTCTGTTTTGTTGTAAATGCATCAGATTGTAGTGTCATCTGAGGCAGAGAGAAATCCAGCAGACACCCCACCTTCAGATCCATCACAACATGTGCTGTAGAACACATTGGCTTGTATAAATCTTTCATTGACACAGGAGAGATGTGGTGAAGGTTGGCACTGCTCACAGTGTTTACCAGATAAATCCATGAGACATATTATACTGTGGCCTGTCAAAACCATATGATTTGCTTGCTGCCCTAAGTATTTCAATCTGATCCTGATTGCTGACGAAAGCAGCACTACTTATAATACAGCTGTTATAGTGTAGTGACCTAGTTTACTAAAGTCCGAGTGGGGAACTGGGGGTCCATAGACAATTTGAGAGAGGTTTTACAAAAGGTGTTTTAAAGATTAGTTCATCTCTAAATGTACACATCATGATGTTTTTTTGTTTTTTATCCCCCAAATTATTTTGTATCAATTATCTATTAGGGTCAGTTATTTGAGTGAGTGTGATGAAGTAGATATCCCGCTGGGTACAGCACGCACCACATACACACACACACACACACACACATACTCACCACGCTGATTTCCCGTCCCCTCTGTTTGGTTGCCGGCCGAGCGGGTGCACACGCCGTCTTGACAGCCCATGGACAGTTCACACAATACATTACCCTGTTCCAGATTCATCCCGATCATACATACTACATGCATTGTCTCGTTTGTCATGTATTTCGTAGTTGTTTGTCATGAGTGTTTGGCGTGGTCAGTCTTGCTGGTGGCGCTGGCAAAACCGAGCGATTGAGCGTCAACCGCTTATGACGTCATCGTTGGCGCCAACTGTGCTCAAAATTGGGCCAAACCATTGTTTGTGTTAAAGACTGACAAACATGAAAGAGGAACACAGTCATGTGTGTTATTAGTTTTATTTTGTGTTTATTGGTTTTATTTTGTGTTTACAAGGTTTTGTGTTTATAAAATGTCTATTGTGTATATGTACAGGTATTGTGGGAAAAAGTATTGTTTTATAAATGGTACGTCCAAAGAAGGGGCGGAGTCTGGCCTATAAAAAGGGAGGCCAGACTCACACTTATCACTTGTTAACCAAGTCGAATGCGAGCGTGCAACAGTAGTGCCGTGAGCAAACACCCAGCAAAGCGAGTATACTGAGGATACCCTTTGTGTATATATTTTGTAGATATCTTTTTTCATCTTTATTTTCCAGTTTGTTTTTCTTTGCTACTTTGTTTTTGTTTTGGATATTTGGTGATTACACTGTATATATTTCTACACACCAACACTCGTGGACTTTTGTATATATCTGCGGTGCTGTAAATAAACTACACCTTGCACGAAAGTGCTTTTGTGGGTAGAGCCATCATTTTACATCTTTTACGGACACTTTCTACGTCCCAAGCGAGTTGGTGGTTCTCGCAGTATCACATTTGGTGGCAGCGGTGGGATGGCTACCCGCAAGACAGCACCGAAAGGCAAAAGACCCCGAGATGGATTACGCTCACGGGTGAAAGCGGTTGCAGAGGGGGATGCGGTATGGGACACCGCAGAGTCAACGGAGGATGAAGGGGGAGCAGAGGTGTTTCCAAAGGCTTCATCTGAGTCCCACAAACCGCAGGTCAAGGCCGACGTGACGGGCTCGACATCTGACGAGGGATTGCTGAGCCTGATGCGTCAGTTCCTCGATGCACAGGAGCAACGGGAGGAGAGGCATCTGGCAGAGCTCCGGGGACTACGGGACGTGATTCTGCAGTCTGCTAGATCTGCAGAGACTTCCAGTGATGCCGAGAGCCTGCGAATGAATCTCCCGACGCCGTCTGCTTCAAGAACCGCACACGCTCGCAGCACTGACACCCCAACGCGTCATCCTCCAAGCCAGCCGAGGCTGATGAGTGAACCGCCGAGGATACCTGTCTTCCAACAGGGGGAGGACATTGAGAGCTATCTTCGACGCTTCGAACGCCTAGCCAAGACTTGGGGATGGCCGGAGGAAGAGTGGAGTTTCCGGTTAGTTCCATTGCTAAGTGGGCAGGCTTTGGAGGCTTACCTGGCAATGGATGAGGAACGGGCAGGAGTGTATGCTGACCTGAAGGAGGCGCTCTTGGAGAAATTCAACATCTCGCCAGAGACCTACCGACAGCGATTCCGAGCATCCACGATTCCTGCTGGTGAGACCCCGACGGAGACTTACAACCGTCTGAGGACCCTTTACTGCCGCTGGGTGAGACCTGATCTGCACACTAAGGAGGAGATTGGGGAGATCATCATCCTGGAGCAGCTGCTTCGTGTGCTTCCCTACGACAGCCGAACCTGGGTACGGGAACACGAACCGACAACAGGACTAGCAGCAGCGAAACTGGCTCTTCAGTACGTGAATGCTCACCGCGGGGGTCCACGCTCTCAACCACTCAAAGGTACTGTGAATAAACAAAACACTGCTGGCATTGGGGCCTCACAAGGTCCAGCTGAAAGCAGTACCAGTGTACACAAACCAAAGGCAGAGAGACAAGAACTGGTGTGTTTTTACTGTCAACAGCCAGGGCACAAAGCAACTGTGTGTCCTGTGCGAAAATCCAAGTTGACAGGATTTTGTTATGTGCCCAGAGAAGAGGACAAAGATGATGACTCTAGAGGGGAGAGTCAAATGTTGTATGATGTAACTGTTGATGGACATTCTTTGAAAGCAATGTTGGACACTGGTAGCTCCCTGTCTCTCCTAAAGCCATGCTTTGTGTCAAAGGTTAATTATGCAACCACCACATCTGTCCAGTGTGTGCATGGGGATATAAGGCAGTACCCCAGATCTGAGGTAGTTGTGTGTGCTCAAGAACAGTCATTTCTGATGAATGTTGTAATAGTTGATGATTTGCCTGCTGATATGATTTTAGGAAGAGACTTACCCATACTCTATGAACTGTTGCAAGCCACCATGAACTCTGAGACTATTACCTCTGCCACAGTACATACATCATGTCCTGCTGTCACCCGGGCTCAAGCTAGAGCAGGTCTGCAGCCACTGCCAGACTTGCACAGTAGTCTGCTGCAGGGCGGGACCAAAGGCCCAAGAAAACCACGTCGACAACGTCGGCTTGAAAAGTATCTGGGTACTCCAGTCCCTGAGGCCTCCTTTGAGGGCCTCAAAGCTGATGACTGGAGGATCCCAGAGAACATTGGGGAATTGCAAAGAAAAGATGAGTCGCTTAAGTCACTGTTTGAAAAAGCTGCCAGTGGAAAAGGTTCAAACTTGTGTGATGAAAAGTATGTGATTGTGAATGATGTGTTGTACTTGCAAGCCAATGATGTTACTCGTTTAATTGTTCCTAGATGTTGTAGGCCCATTGTCTTGCACCTCGCACACACCATTCCATGGGCTGGTCATTTGGGACAGCAGAAAACATACACTCGCATCAGTTCACGGTTTCATTGGCCTTCACTTTACACTGATGTACAGACATACTGCAACACATGTGCAACATGTCAAAAGACCAGTGCTGTGTCCCAGCGGGGCAGAGCGCCCTTGTACCCTCTCCCTGTTATTTCTACTCCCTTCAGGCGTATCGCAATGGATATTGTGGGGCCACTTGAGAGGAGCAGTGCGGGACACCAATACATCCTGGTGATATGTGACTACGCGACCAGGTACCCTGAGGCCTTCCCACTCCGTTCCATTAACACCCCAAAGATCATCCAAGCCCTTGTACAGCTGTTCTCCAGGGTGGGAATCCCTGAAGAGATTCTGACAGACCAAGGAACAAACTTCACCTCGCGGCTAATGGGGCAACTTCATCGCCAGTTGGGCATCACCGCCATCAGAACCAGTGCATACCATCCACAAACGGACGGCTTGGTGGGAGCAGAAAAACCAGTGGTCTACATCAGCAGGAAGCTGTTGCCCAGGGAGACCAGGTACTCGACTGTGGAGAAGGAGTGTCTCGCTATCAAGTGGTCCCTCGAAAGTCTAAGGTATTATCTCCTAGGAAGGGAGTTTGATCTGGAGACGGACCACCGGGCACTGACGTGGATTCAGACAATGAAGGACCACAACTCCAGAGTTATGAGGTGGTACCTAAGCCTCCAACCCTACAAATTCAAGGTGCGGCATAGACCAGGACAACAAAACGTGGTTGCCGACTACCTGTCGCGGTACCCGGACAGTACGCGGCCAAGAGAAGGGGGAGGTGATGTGATGAAGTAGATATCCCGCTGGGTACAGCACGCACCACATAACACACACACACACACACACACACACACACACATACTCACCACGCTGATTTCCCGTCCCCTCTGTTTGGTTGCCGGCCGAGCGGGTGCACACGCCGTCTTGACAGCCCATGGACAGTTCACACAATACATTACCCTGTTCCAGATTCATCCCGATCATACATACTACATGCATTGTCTCGTTTGTCATGTATTTCGTAGTTGTTTGTCATGAGTGTTTGGCGTGGTCAGTCTTGCTGGTGGCGCTGGCAAAACCGAGCGATTGAGCGTCAACCGCTTATGACGTCATCGTTGGCGCCAACTGTGCTCAAAATTGGGCCAAACCATTGTTTGTATTTGAATGACAAACATGAAGGAACACAGTCATGTGTGTTATTAGTTTTTATTTTGTTTATTGGTTTTATTTTGTGTTTACAAGGTTTTGTGTTTATAAAATGTCTATTGTGTATATGTACAGGTATTGTGGGAAAAAGTATTGTTTTATAAATGGTACGTCCAAAGAAGGGGCGGAGTCTGGCCTATAAAAAGGGAGGCCAGACTCACACTTATCACTTGTTAACCAAGTCGAATGCGAGCGTGCAACAGTAGTGCCGTGAGCAAACACCCAGCAAAGCGAGTATACTGAGGATACCCTTTGTGTATATATTTTGTAGATATCTTTTTTTCATCTTTATTTTCCAGTTTGTTTTTCTTTGCTACTTTGTTTTTGTTTTGGATATTTGGTGATTACACTGTATATATTTCTACACACCAACACTCGTGGACTTTTGTATATATCTGCGGTGCTGTAAATAAACTACACCTTGCACGAAAGTGCTTTTGTGGGTAGAGCCATCATTTTACATCTTTTACGGACTCTTTCTATGTCCCAAGCGAGTTGGTGGTTCTCGCAGTATCACAGTGAGTGAGTGAGTGAGTAAGTAAGTAAATAAAAATATGTGTGTGTGTATATATATATATATATATATATATATATATATATATATTACACACACACACACACACTTTTAATTGTTGTTATTTTATATACACTTTTTTATATACACTTTTATTCTGCAATGATGCATTAAGTTGATCAAAAATGACAGAAAAAGACATGTATAATGTTTATGTTTATATATATATATATATATATAAGTATATACAGTATATATTTCAAATACAAAGTCTATTCATCAAGTAACTCTAAAAAAAGTATTGCAGTTTTCAAAAAAATATAAGCATATATAAGCAGTGCAACTGTTGTCAACATTGATAATAAGAAATGTTTCTTGAGCAGCAAATGCTGAAAATTCAGCTTTGCATCACATGAATAAATTGCATTTTGAAATATATTCAAATAGAAAACAGTTATTTCAAATTGCAATAATATTTCACAATATTGCTGTTTTTACTGATCAAATAAATGCAGACTTGCATTTAAATGGTTGTATAGTATTCTTTTTTGTAAAGCTTCTTTTGAAAACCGTGAACAGTTATTTACATTTCTTTTATACTGGGTACAATATATATAGTATATAGCTGCTGTATATTGTAGTAAAGGTTTGAAAACCCCTTGTTTATTGTACAGCTATAGGGACTTTGTTAGTAGTGAAACTGCATTATGATGTTCTCCCATGGTGCTCACTTCCTAGGAGCTCGCATTACAACCCTGCCGAGCACAGAGACGAAATGTTACGCGCTGACCTTTTGATATTTTACTGCTGGAGTGCCAATCAGGAAATATTGGATGTGAAAGTGTGAAAAATAGAGACTTCCTATACTGTAAATTCTCAGTCTTGCCCCTCAACCTTTTCTCTGCTTTTTTTTTCTGGCAAGTGAGTGTTTTTAGGTTTTTAGTGCTTTAAAAATGGCCACATTGGGAAGAGAGCATCTTAACCAGGAGTGACGCAACCGCTTTCATGTGACTCATAATTTTTCAGACCTCACTGAAAACAAAAATAAGTGCATTTGATGTTCGATGCAGTTATGAGATGGACAGGCGTGAAGTGACAGACAAGAAGTATAAAATGTCGCTCTTTGTGTCTAGTTAGGGCAAAAGCTCATGTTAAATGCAAATGGAAGAGATGGCTTTCATAACTTGTAGCATTATGGGTGAGTTTGCCTTTGGAGCATCACTATCGGACCGCTCTGGTGGAAATTAACTTTGAAATGTGCAAAAGCCGGGATGTTGAAAGACCTGAAGGCACATGGATGACTGGATTTATCTTCAGAACGTCCTAAGAAGTTCACAGTTTGCTTATGAATTTAATGGTCTTTGCCTGGGGTCAGTTTTCTCGCATTTGATTGACTCACTTCTGAAGCCAACTGGAACAGGGACGAATAAACGTATGTATCTTTTTCATTTCGACACGCAAAGAGCAGCTGATCTGGGAAATATATTCATGTAAAGTGACTTGAAAGACATTATCAGACATGTCTAGTGCAAGATCAGTACATTATACAAATCAAGTGGGTTTTTTTTTACATTTTGATTAAGGATACTCATCTTTAACTCATGCAGTTTTTTCTAGCATCTTTGATGTAGTGGTTCACTGCACTCAAACACACGTTGTCTTCTGAATGCGTCAGACAAAAGCATCACTTCACAGAGCTGTTAATAAAGGCCTGCTCTTATTCAACTGACTGATCAGAGCACAATTGATCAGAGAGTCAGAGCTCAGGAGATTTCATGGAGTTCTCAGTTGTGGTTCATTTATGCATCAACTTCATTTCAGTTGTTTCTCCTAACATTCCTTTTTTAAAGCAGGATTGAAAATTAAAATGTATGAATTGTTGACAGAGTATGAAAAGCAAAATGAATTGCATTATCTATCTATCTATCTATCTATCTATCTGTCTATCTGTCTATCTGTCTATCTGTCTATCTATCTATCTATCTATCTATCTATCTATCTATCTGTCTATCTGTCTATCTATCTATCTATCTATCTATCTATCTATCTATCTATCTATCTGTCTATCTGTCTATCTGTCTGTCTATCTGTCCGTCCGTCCGTCCGTCCGTCCGTCCGTCCGTCCGTCCGAAACATATAAGACTTTCTTATATTATATTAGGTCTCCATTTGCTCAGCTGCTTCTCTTTGGTGTTTAGGAGAAACATTTGAGATATTAAAGAGAGCTCATTTTTGGTCTCCATTGGTGCAGTAGATTATTAACCAGACATGCTTGTTGCATCCCAGCAACTCCTGCTTTCAGTAATTGCTTAAATTGCTGAAACGTTAATTATATTAATGGTGCTGCAAGTGATTTTAACCACTTCACATGCATTCTCTTTAAGACCCAGCCCTCTCAAACCCAAACACCAGAATGATTGACAGACAGAGAGTGTTTCTTATTGGCTAAAAAAAGAGCAAGCCACTCTTCTGTGCCTCTTTTGTGCACCATTTCATTTGCAGCACCATTAAATCGAGGTTATTTTGTTGTTTTTTCATCTCTAACCCATCTATCTCTAATACATCACATGCATATTATTAATGGTAGAAGCAGTGATGTGTTTTCATCAAATGTTTCTCTCTATGAACTGGACTGTGGGTCCGCTTGACTGACAGTCTGAATTGTCTACACTCTGTTTCCCACACACCTGTCAGACGCTGATGGACCAGCACTTTGTCAGCCAGAATGACCTTTTATCATGACAGCTGGCGTCTCCTCCGAGCACAGGAGATAATGATGTGTGAGATACTGATCAATCCTGATCCGCTGCAGGCCTGGTCCTCTAACAGTGACCCCAGTGTGGGCAGATGGAAGTATCACCAAAATATTACATCATGGTACTGGTATATGTCACAAATGAGTTGTTTCTCTGGAAATTCAAGGAAGATCAAGGGGAAAAAAAATATTTAGAATCGTTTGAAGTTACGTTATAAAATACTTTTTAAATTTTTTTTTTTATATACATACACTTTTTTAAGGTTTGTGGAGTCTAAACTCAAGGTGTAATTTCTCAAGACACCTATTTCAGGTAATACACACATTTCATGCATGCTATTTTAAAAAAAACGTCCTACTGCACCTTTAATTTTGCATATTTTGGAGCTTTTCATGTCACAGCTCTTCACGTTCACAGAGCACCACAGTCTCATAATCCTCTTTCTAAATCTGTGGGGGAGTCAGGAGACATAAAAGTGAAATCTTTTGTTGTTTTCGGTGAAACCATTGTGTAGGGATTGTGTTTATTCTTGCTTTTCCCAAAGACGATTAGCTTTGGGAAGCGACAGCAGTTCTGCTCCCTCCCACTGTTGGAGGAAGCACGTCACGCAGTCATTAAGTCTGTGACATAAATGGAGAAATGTATGCTGTGATATGTCTCTCTGCAGCTCTGTGAACAGCGTTTGCTTATTTGCATAAAATTATAATAGATGCTTATTTTGACTCGGCAGACACCATTGTAGTTCTCTTCCTAGTGAGCTACCTTCATGTTTGGTGCCTATAGATGGCTACTTTCTAAGACAGCATCTAACTGGAGTGGAATTGCAAAGTGACTGATTTGAAACGCTCTACATGAATAAAGGAGCTTCAGATGTTGCACAAATAGCTCTTTGAGAAACTCATCTCACGGCGGATTGCAATAGACAGTGACTGTCCAGTTTTTCATTTTTCTTCATGCAGAACTGTTAAATCACCTCAGAGCTCGTGATTGGTCTTTCTTGAGAAGTTTAGATGCTATTGGTAATTTCTGTATGGAGAAAATAAGTGGGACTTTTACAAACAGAACCCTGTTGTGCTCTACAGAGTCACACTAATATTGAGTGAAATATTCCATTTTAATTACACGGAACTGTTGTCAGTGTTAAATGCATTTCTGTTGACTCCAAACCCTCTTCAAATATTTTAGAATCTGGCCAAATCAAGGTTTCTTTGAAGCGTTTGCCTAGTGTCTACTGTTCGTGTCAGGCGTGTGCTTATGATACCTTAAAATGCTGTCTAGTTAGGCATCTGAAACAAAGCTGTTGAGAAGTAATGTTATTTTGGTCTTACTTTAGTTTGGGGACCAGTTGTCGCTATTAATTACACTAACTTCTGCCTCAATAAACTCCTAATTTGCTGCACATTAATAGTAAGGTAGTTGTTAAATTGATATATGTGGTAAGGGATCTAAAATATTTATTAACAATTTGAATGGTAGCTTTTATTTTGATATTTTCAGTTTTCATTTTAATTTTAGTAAAGTTTTGGTAATTTTGATATATACCTGTCATTTTTATTATTATTATTATTATTATTATTATTATTTTGAAATATTTCTATATATGTTTAATGTATTTTATTTTGGTGTTAGAGCAATTTTCGTACTTCAACTTGTTTGTTTCTTATTTATGATTTGTGTCATTTGAGGTCAGTAGGATTTTTTTATGTTATTTTATTTTTTTAGTATTTGAAAGAAAGCTATTGTAAAAGTGTTATTTTAGTATTATTTATACATTATTTTAGTATTTATTCATATTTTGATTTGGCTTTATTTTAAGTTTTTATTTTAATTTTAGTTTATGTTTTAGCAATTTTGCTATGTATTTTTGCCATTTTAGTATTGTTTTATATATTTTTATATAACTAAATCATTTATATTTCAGTTTTAACAATTTTAGAATTTTATTTCAGTTAGTTGACAACATTTGTAAGTTTTTTTGTTTGTTTGTTTGTTTGTTTGTTTGTTTTTTTCCAAGTTTTATTTCAGCTTTATTTATTCTTATTTTTAGTTAACAGTAACATCACTGTTGTGACATTCTCTTTGTCTTTCAAAGCCGTAAGGAAGCTCAGTGACCTGCAGGGTAAACACAGCCTGGCCGCCCACCCTCTTCATCAAATAATATTAATTAGAACTAGTGAGTGGGTGGAATGAGAGGTTGGTCAATTGGTCTTATGATATAATGTTATTAGTTCTGTTTGTGAAGCTGCTCTTCTTTTTTCCTCCCATTATTATTTTTGAAATGGAAACTAATAATGCTTCAAATGATGTTAAGGAGATGTGCTATTACCTTTGTTACATTCGTGATAAAACTGGCCAAAACAAAACAAAAAACAAAACAAAGGACTAGAATGTCTGACTTGGGTCAGTGAATAACCACCAACATTGCAGCAACCTCCAAATGCATATCAGTACACTGGCATCAAAAAATGTCTTGTTAAATACTTTTTATACTATGCTTTACAAAAACTCCATTTCCTGTGCTCTTGTTTAACACGATGAGGCTCAATGGGCCGCATTTGCAGCAAGAACCTTCTGAGATGGATTATTATTTAGCCTCGTTACATGGATGACTATTTATCATGTAGGAGGTGCTGAATGTAGGGAATGTGAGACGGAAACTCGGTTATGGTGACAGAGCTAATGTAATACAGTGAAAATTAATGGTAATAAAGCCTCATTTTCTAATGTGGCTGTGAGATTGAGCCCCTGAAGCACAATCACAGTCCTTGTTGTCTTTACAGATCTCTATTTGTCATGCTTTGCTGTCTGTGCTCACTGGATTCTTGGTTTAAGCTGCTTTTGTTAAACCACTGTGTCTTGAGCCTGTAAAATATGCTATTGTATGCTTGCATTTCATTTATTATTACCGCAGTAAAACTGGTAATTAGTCACAACTGTCATAAAAAGGAATAAGAGGTGAAATGAATTTAATGACCCTTTAATTGCAGTGACTGAGTTTTTTTTTTCTTTTTTTCCCCCAACTGCGGTTACCATGATAAAATAAAGAGAATCATTGTAGAAAAAAACAGTGATTATTCAGAAACTCACTAAAAGACATAACTCTTTTTACTGATAGATCAGTTCTTAGCTGTTTTCTTAAATTAAGGTTAAATAAATAGTCAAAAATCAAACTGGAATTTTCAAGTTGTATTTTGTTGATAACAAATTACTATAGATTAACATTTTGAAAAGATAATTCTAAAAAAGGTTATTTATTAGACAATTATCTTCAATAAATTCATTTAACCTCTTATTCCTATTTTATGACAGTTTTTTTTTATGACTAATTACCAGTTTTATTGCAGAAATAATAAATGAAATGCAAGAACACGTAGCATATTCAGTTTTGTAGCCTGTTTTGCAAGTCATTGGTCCTATATTTCCTGTTTTGCCAGATGTTTAGCATTTATTCATACTCTGTTTAGTATGTTTGGCAACAATTGTTGCATTTGACATGATCCCAAAATTAGAGCCCATGAGGTTCTTGTAGCTTCTTCTGTTCCCGTTCTGTTTAGAGTTTGACGCTGCCAGTAGTACAAAGCAGCAGGTACTGAGCGGTGATTAACTCGTTTTGACTGCCTAATTGCTTCACAGCCAAATAGTTAATTAGGCCAACACTCAGATTATCACCTTAAGGATCAGTCAGGTACAAAAGTGAACCTATTCAAATTTCAAAGTGTGTAAACCTGACACCGTGGCTCTGTTCCAGCACTTATTGGGCCGCTTTGCTGTCTGTTGTCTGCAAAGACAGCTGCCTTCTAAGGCAGCATCCAAACTGGGTTCAGTGTCTCATTGGAACTTCACAAAAGAGTTTGACGTTCACATGCTGCAGTTTAATTAGCTTAAAAAGTATAGCACACACAAATATAGTGTATAAAATATTAGTCATTTTAATTTCGTAGTTTTAAAATTATTTATTCATTTATTTTAATTTAAATCTTTAATTTCAAATTTAATTATGTAAGTTTGGGATCCATGGAAGCTTGTTTCTTTAATGAAAATAATAAAATAAAAAAATGCAAATAAATAAGGTAATTGTGATGTTTTATTTCACAATTCTGAGTTTATTTCTCACAGTTCTGAGAAAAAGAGTCAGAATTAAGAGATATAAACTCAAAATTGCGAGGACAAACTCGGAAGTGTGAGTTGAAGTCACAGTTACCTTTTTTCGTTGTGGCATAAACAAGTTTCCATAGAGGTCAGTCAAATTTGTTTTAAAGAAATTAATAGTTTTATTCAGCAAGGACACATTTAATTGATCAGTTCTATCGTTCTATCATTCTATCATTTTACTGTATCTGTTGTTCTATCTCGTCTGTCATTCTATCATTCTGTCTATCATTCTTTTTATCTATCTGTCATTCTATCATTCTGTCTATCATTCTTTTTATCTATCTGTCATTCTATCTATCATTCTATCATTTTGTCAGTATATTCTGTCGTTCTGTCTGCATCTATCATTCTATCTCTATCTCTATCTATTGTTCTATCTAATCTATGTAATATATTAAATAAGCTTCACAGTGCATTATGGTTTTAACTTCTAAAAGTATCTTATTAGGCTGCATCATGATGTTGCATTTCCTCTGGTACTTAAATTGTGTGATTTTTATTTATTTATTTATTTTTTCCCAGGTCCATGGGGCAGATGTATGGGCAGCGAGTGCGGTCCAGGAGGCAGTCAGAGTCGGGCGGTGTGGTGCGCTCATGTGGAAGGCTGGACGACCCTTCACACCAACTGCCTTCAGTCTACACGCCCGGCCAACCAACAGAGCTGCTTCCGCGTCTGCGACTGGCACAAGGACCTGTACGACTGGCGACTGGGCGCATGGAACCAGTGCGTTCCCATATCGCTGCGGACGGGCCGCACTGGCGTTTGCCTGCAGGGCGAAGAGGGCATCCAGACGCGAGACGTGAACTGTGTGCTCAAGGCAGACGGCTCGGCTGCGGACGATGCCATCTGTGAGTACTTAGAACCCAAACCCCGGCAGGAACAGGCCTGTTTGATTCCTTGCCCTCAAGACTGTGTGGTGACCGAGTTCACCCCGTGGACCACGTGCTCCAAGACCTGCGGGCTGGGCCTGCAGAACCGCGTGCGCTCCGTTGTGGCGCCGCCGCTGTTCGGCGGGCTTCCTTGCCCCAATCTGACGGAGTTCCAGACGTGTGCGCCGAGGGCCTGCGAGGGCAGAGAGACGGTGTTCAGTCTGAAAGTGGGAGGATGGAGCGAGTGCAAGCTCCCTTCTTTACCGCCACCTCCGACCTCCTCTGCCGCCCCCTCTCGCACCGCCCGCCAAGCCCGCCGGCGGAAAGGCAAAGAGAGGAAAGGGAACCGAGATCCGGAGATGCGCGAGCTCATCAAGAGCAAAAGGAACCGCAACAGACTGAATCGACTAGAGGACGACCTCTGGAATATCCAAATAGGCTACCAGTCTCGCCAAGTGGTTTGTGTGCATCGAAACGGAAGCACAGTGTCACTCAGGTTAGTGACTTTTCCCATTAGAATCATATTCATTTGACATAAATTACAATGAGGTTGTGAGGGGTTGAAGATTGATCTGTTCAGTGTACTGTATTACCAAGTAACCCGTTTTCACAAACCGTGTTTCTGGATTTTTTGCCCACTGGAAAGTACAATGTTTTATCATAAACAACTTAACAGCCTCATTTTTGTTCACGGGTCAGTGACTAGATACATTTTTTTGTCCTATTTAATAATTGTTAAATACTATTTAGTTATATTTAGTCCTATTTAGTTATTGTTAAATACTTTACTATGCAATTTGTACAGTGATCTGGATGCATGTTTGTAATTTCTGAATTACTGATATTCATTTTTATTTTTTCTGAAATTAATTTTATATTGTGGTGTGATTTCCCCCTCCCCCCCAACAAAAATGTGAATGACTAAATATCATTAAGGTAATAATAATAATTCATTTTTAACAATTAATTAACATTAACAGTAATTTATTAGAAGATACTTGAAAAATGACTGAATGAAAAAAAAAACACTTCTATGACAAGCATTAATAATATTGTTATTTAAATTATATTTTCTTTTGAGTAGTTCAGGCTGTAAAATATTTCATGGTGCAACTCCCCAAAAAGTTAATGATATATGTAAATTAATAAAAATCAAATCATTAAGTTGATATTAATATTTATTAATTAATTATTAGTAATCACTGTTATATATGATTCTTTTCATAATTAATAGTTATATTAATTTATTCAAAAATATATTTAAAATTGCAATTTGTACAATCACTTGGATACACCTCTTCTGATGAGCATGTCAGAATTATTAATATTAATTCTATTTTTTTTCTTTTTATTAGTTCAGGATGTAAAATGTCTTGTGGTGCGACTACCCCAAAACTTAAAGAATTTATAAACTAATAAATATCAATACATTAATATTAATATATTTCATTAATAATATTAATAATAATTAACATGCATATTAATTTATTCAAAAATCATTAAAAATGCAGTTCTGTGATGTGCGTTTTTCATATCTGATTTATTAAAATTCAATTTGATGTTTTCTTTTCATTAGTTCAGGTTGTAAAATGTCTTGTGGTGCAGCTCCTCAAAACATAATATTTATGAATTATGTGATTATTAATTATTATTATTATTATTATTATAGGATTATTGTTAATTATTATTGACTAATAATAATGAACATTTATATTAACTGATTCAAAATACATTATACATTTGTGCAATGACTTGGGTACACCTCTTCTATGATGAGCATGTTTATAATTTCTGAATTATTAAAATTCATTTAGATATTTTCTTTACATTTAGATCAAGTTGTAAAATGTGATGTGGTGCAACTCTACAAAAACTCAGTGATATTTATGAATAATCAATATTAATTCATATTAATTAATTATTAGTAATCTTTATTAATCATTATTATTAATTGCCACTTTTTACCTTATTTTATATTTAATAGATTTTTAGAAATAATTAATTGATGATTATTTGATGTGCACATTCATATATTCAAGGTGTAAGAAAAATATTATTTGTTGCTTGTAAAAATATTGGCCTCACATAAAAGTTTGTCATACTAAGGATGAGCAGTTTTAACTTAAATGTGTTTATATTATACTTGAGGCTTTCTCAATCTACAGTATGTCCGTTAATATGCTCATTTTTATGTTTGTGTTAAAAGAGACTCTATTACGTATTACTTTCTCCTGAGCCGCATCTCTTTTGTTATAGTGCTAATGGTTGTCAGGCTAATAGCGGTTAAATGAGTCTGAAAACTAGGGATCCCGGCGTATTTCTGCACTCCGTCAGCCGCTGACAGTAAGAGGATGACGGCTGCGTGACTCGTCTGGGTCTCCGCTGTGCTGTCAAAGCACTCCCACGCTTGATGTCTATTTTCAACTGTAGAAATGACAACTGTATATTCCCCAGCAGCAGACTGTGTGACACGGCAGGAATCTATGCCAGCACTTTCCACCGAGTATTAAATGTTCAAGAGTTTTGTAGTTATTTGAAAAGTTTTGGCGGAGCCTTAGAGTTTGTGTATCTCAGGCGTACAGTGTTTGGCCTTTGATATTCGTTCGAGCTCTGAAACATGGGAACAGTTGAAAGGAAAACATTCAGAGCGTTTCAGCCTGAGTAATCTGCAGGTAAAGTTAAGTTTATGGAAACAGTTGAATAGCCGACATTGAGGTTAAAGCAATCCAGCAAAGTCACACTTAATATACAAAGTCACATGTACTGTATATACTGTATAAACCATTCAAAATTTTGGGATCATTTTTGAAAACTTTAAAGGTCATTTATGCTCATCAAGGCTGCATTTATTTTATTAAAAATGAAGTAAAAACGTTAAATATTATTATAATTCAAAATAGATGTTTTCTATTTAAATATATTGTAAAATGTAATATTTTCCTGTAATGCAAAGCTGAATTTTCAGTCTTTGGTGTAACATGATACTTCAGAAATCATTCTAATATGCTGATTTGCTGCTCAAAAAACATATTTTATTATTATCAGTGTTGAAAACCGTTGTTTTGCTTGCTATTTTTGTGGAAACCATGATATTAAATTTTTTGCATTCTTTGACAACTACAACGTTTAAAAGAAAAGCGTTTATTTGAAAACTTTTGTAACATTATAAATGTCACATTTTTTACAATTTAATGCATTCCTGCTAAATAAAATTATCAACCTGTTCTCATGACGAAAACGTACCTCTGGGAACTTTTTCGGAAGACGCGAAATACATATCGCCATGTATGTTTCGTGACACATTCGACGTGAAATCTAAAAGTGTTTGTTTTTTTCCCCGGAACAACGTACATATGTGACGTTGGTTTTGTAGTTATCACCGCAGTTCTGACTTGAAATGTCCGTTGAGTGGCGCTGTAAGTCTCCGTGATGTTTTAAAACAAAGTACCATCTGCACTACACTTAAACCTACCCGATAGTATGAACAAAAGCGAATGTGATGTAAAAACGCAAAAAAAAGCGTACCATTTTAGCTTGTTTTTCGATCTCTCATATTTCAGATCATTCATCATGAGTCATGTGTTTGATGGGATTCGTACCCAAGGATTCCGGATCCTAAGTCCAACTCCGTGCAGGCTGAGCTACTTAGCAAACTTGTTAGGCTTGGAAAGCGAAACACATGTAGCTGTAATCATAACTGTGTACGAAAACGATGACAAGTGCTCACTGTTTTACCACTTCTAGTGTTCATTTCTGTTGGAAACTGCAGTGATATGTACTTATTGGTATGTATTTCGCATCTTGCGAAAAAGTTCCCAGAGGTACGTTTTCGTCATGAGACCAGGTAGCAACCTATTAATTTCTTTAAAAAAAAAAAAAAAAAAATCTTACTGACCCAAAACTTTTGAACGGTATTGTATATATTAAATGGAATTGCAAAAACAGATGTCATACCTCCAGGAAAATAAATATTAATCTTTCTTTGCTCCTGAAATATTCATAGCTGTTTTGCTTATGCAGGAAAGTGGAAAAAAACCTTAATCTGAAGCTCTTTTTCTGTGATCAGCCAGTAGCCCATCACAAACAAACCATTCACATCATTCTTATTCTGTTTCATTACTTTGCTTTTGTCGGTATAGTAAACCTAACAGTTCTTAGTGTAATATTTTGCCAGACATCTCATCTGTTTCTAGTTCTTTGTGTTTGTGGTTTTACACAAGCTCTCGAAAACCAAAGACTGTAAATCATATACCTGATGCACACAATAGCATTGTTTAATTGAGTATTTCATGCTAATTTTATTTAGGATTTGATGGACTTCTTCATAATGCTCCTGTTACCACACTGAGGCTCTCCTGAATTCCCACAATTGAGTTATTCTTACATTAAAGGAGAAACATCATTCTCATTTAAATGGAAATGATGGTGTCCTCATTCCATCAACAAGCTGTAAACAACAGCTCACCAAATAATGTGCAACACAGTGCATAAAAACAATGTTACGTGTTAGTAATATTGGGAAGTTTGAGATACAGCAAAGCATATTTCAGCAGAACAGCACCGCTTGAAATTTGACACTCAGGAAAAGTCAAATTGCCCTAATTTTATTTTTTTTTCTGGTTGAATATCCTGTTATACATCACATTATGGAAGTTATGGAAACTTTTTTCATGTTTAATTTAAACTTCTTTAGCAAACATGGCATTGAAAGTTGATATGTTTGATTTATTTCCATTAATCAGTTCCATTTGTCCAAAAATTAATTATAGTTATCATTTAATAAATACAATAAAGTTAATGTTAATATTAATATTTATTTATATAATTTATATTTATTAATGTATTAAAAATCACTGTTATGTGTTATTAATATTAATCATAATTAATTCACAAAAATAAATGAATGAATAAATAAATAAAAATTAAATAAATTCCATTTTAAAAATCGATTAAAAATCTCAGTTCGGAAGTCTCTGTTTTTCTTAAAATATAAACAAATATATTAAATATTAAATATACATTTTTTAAATATTGTATATAAATATATATATATATTTTAATATTTAAAAAATATATTTAGATAAATATTGCCATTGATTTCAATTACACTGGTGAATATAAATGAACACTGAGAAAAAAATACATAACTGTCAGTGGGTCAATATACTTTCAAATAATACTAATATGTACTTTTACTTTTAAGGTGACCATTTGGAACTTCTTTTTATCTTTCTTCTTTGGGTTGGTTAATTAATTAATTTTGCCCAGCTCTAGTCACCGTTTCGATAATATCCCCATTTATTTTATAGCACACAATCGCCATTCCAGCAACAGACTGGCATGCTCTCTATTTCTGCCAAATAGAGTTTACCTATGGCTACTAACGTTTTTATACCTCAGGAAGAGTTATTGTGCTGCAATATGGTGTCATTATGTTGCCAGATTTTTAAATGGTTTCAAGACATCTTAATCCGGGTTTAAAGTGGGTGGAAAACAGTGCCAGCTTTGAAGTTTATGTGTTTAAGAGTCCGTGCTGCCCTGAGGTGAGTTTGGCAGCCGCAGCACCTAAATGAGCGGTTGCTAAATGAAGCTACGCTGGAAAGGAAGCAGCCTGTAATTAGCTGTAATAGCTCGTCAGCTGCATTGCCTACAGAGAAAATTAGAGACTGAGAGAAATTGCTGTATTCACACTGCTCAGCATTAAGGTACCGGCCACTGAAACAATTACAAAAGCTGTTGTTCAGCTGTGAATTAAGTTTAAGTTACTAAAAGCATGTTATTAAAGTATTAAAAGACAAAATACTGCAGTGATACTGTAATGTGCGGTGATACAGTATCTGCGGTGATACTGTAATACAAATGCCTCATTCATTCTTTCATTCATTTATTCATTCATAATGTGATGGTATCAGGGGTTCACAGCTTTTTATTTGTTAGCCTAACCCCTAAGTTTTGTGTCTTGTCTTGTCTTGTCTTGTCTTGTCTTGTCTTGTTTTGTTTTGTTTTGTTTTGTTTTGCCCAGACACAATTTTCCAACTAATTTTTCAGTTAAAGTGCCCCTGAAAATTACCTTTCATGCAGTGTTAACCCTGCATATTAAGCCTGGTAAAGAAGTTTTTTTTCTTCCACTGAAATATGTTCTTGATAACTGTAAAATCAATATCTTGTCATGTTGACTGACCAGTCCTTCTACTCATTTGTCCTGTATCAGTCAGTGTCCCCACTGGAGTCTGCCAGAGACATACCAGTCCTGCCTGATGCCCAAAGAGTGTGTGGTCAGTGAATGGAGCGTGTGGGGCTCCTGCTCAAAGACCTGCTCGGACCCCAGTGTCCCTCAGGGCACTCGCTCCCGCAGCAGACAGCTGATACGGCTTCCTACCGGAGGAGGGTCTGAGTGTCCCCAGCTGGAGGAAAGCCAGGCCTGTGAACCTGAAGGGGACGGGGTGCCGCCCTGCGCCGCGTAAGTACCATAGACATGCTGCGTTCTCACTACATTTTACATTTGTTCATCATGTATATGTTTTCAAACCTTGAAAATTCCCTGGTTGAAATGTAATCATCCAGAATTTTGTTTTGTTTTGTTTTGTTTTTTTTTTCTGAATTTTCAGTGTAAACATAGCTATTTAGTACAGATCAAAGTGCAGTGAAATCAATACATATCTATTAGACACTTGTATATTTTCTACTATTACATGCATGCTATATGTGATACTGATACATACATTGCTGTTCAAAAGTTCAATAAGGGGTCAGTAAGAATACTTTTTGTAAAGAAAAATAAATGAATGCATTAAATGAATTAAAGTGGAAGTAATGTAAAGATTTCCATTTCAAATAAATGCTGTTTTTTTTACTTTTGATTTGTTAAAGAATCCTTGAAAAAATAAACTATCAAGGTTTCCACTAAAATATTAAGCAGGACAACTATTTTCAACATTGATAAATTGAGCAGCAAATCAGCATATTAGAATGATTTCTGAAGGATCATGTGACTCTGAAGACTGGAGTAATGTGCTGAAAATTCAGCTTTGCATCACAGGAATAAATTACATTTAAAATATATTATAATATAAAACAGGTATTTGTAATAATATTTCACAATATTACTGTTTTCACTGTTAAAAGCTGGTTAGTCGGCTACCTTTTTTACCATGAAAAAACCTCACAGCTTATTAATGTTTGCTAGAAACTGACTGCAGATGCAGAGATTGACTGGTATAAAAATATGTATGTTATTTTATTTTTCATTTCTGCCACAGGGCCAGTAAAATTGTTGGCAGGGCGAGTAAAAATCTGAACCGGTGGCTCGACAGGGTCAGCCGAGAAAGATCTCTATTGTTGAGCCCTGTGATATCTGTATGCATGATTTCATACAGTCAGATTGAGTGGGTGCTTTTGAATTGCAGATATAACACTTTCTTATTTAGACATGACAGCCAGTCGTATCTCTGTTTGGGATCAAAGGTTTTCATTTTCATGGTTTTGTGTGTGAAAATGCATCACGTCATTGGAGTGGTGATGTTATGAGATGTACGCCAACAAATTGATGTCATCTTGTCGTATCTCATTATGTGTCAACCCAGAGGAAACATTGCTGCTCTTTCGTGTAACTCAAATGATTTAATGTGGTTCCTAGTAAGCCTGTCATTGAAGTTTCAAGTGTTTCAGAAAATTCTTCTTCAGAGAAATCAGAATAGAAACAAATGAGACAATTGTTGACACAGTAAAAGTACAGAGCAATAAAATGAACAATCTAGGCACACTGGAAAATCATGCTCCTACATACAGTTCACTGCAGTTTCAAGCTGAAATGAACTCTAGAGGCAGTAAAACACCAACAGCTTTTGTTCTTTTTCACACAAATTATGATTACAGAGGCAGATTATCATTTAATAAAGGCTTACTTTTGCGTGGTTCACAAAACTATGTTGTGACCTCAAAACACTTTATCCTAGTACATCATTTAAAGCATGGTTTGAAACAAATATATTTTGACATTTGCATCACATAACCAACTCTATATGTATGGCTGTTCTGATGTAGTAAACTTGCTCTGTAGCGCACCTGGTACAGCATTGTTACAGCATTGGTACAAGTCTGTTAAACATGAGTCATGATAATAGAGCTCAAAGACGTTTAGAAACCAGGTAAAACATTAACTAAAATGAAATAAATGTTAACTAAAATAATAAAATAAAATAAAATAATGCCAAGGCAACGTTTCTTTTTTCCTTTTTTGTTTTTTCTTTTATTTAGTTTAACTTGATGTACTAGAATAACTAAAACTAAAAAATTAAAGGTGCCATAGAATGCATTGATACAATATTTGAAATTGTTCTCTGATATCTACATAGAAGGTATGTGGCTTAGGTAAGGGCAAAAATTCTCCAGAAATGGTTTTACATGTCCATTTACAACCCTAGGATTTGTCCCTAGAGTGAAATGGTCTGTTATTACCTTATTTGGAAGGCTCATGAATAATAATGTTGAGATGTGCTCTGATTGGCTGTTTCACAGTGCGGCTCAATGTTGAGCTCTGCTCTGATTGGCTGTTTCACAGTGCAGCTCATTTCAGTAGCTCACACGGCAGGAAGGAAACACAGGGAAAATATATATTTCA
>JAFVLL020004277.1:11053-53192 GCA_021397915.2 Tor tambroides | reverse complement strand
TGGTCAAAAAGCAGACACTTCCAGACACTCTCAGAAACAAGCAGTGACAAAAGTGAAAGAGAGTGTGTAGGAGATCCCAGGACGAAGGGAGAGTTTGACTCAGACACAGCACAGAGTGACAGAACAGTCTAAGAAACCAGGATACACAGCAGGGATAGGTACAGTCTCAGGACCAGACGAGTGAATGGATACCTTATGCAGTCTAAGTGGACTTGACCCTCTATGGGTGAGCAAACATCTTATGTGACTTTAAATCTTGAATATTATTCCAGATTTTTTCATATATATATATATATATATATATATATATATACATAAAATCAGTCAGTTTATATTGTATATGTCACATTTATACCTCTAAGGACTTATTATTTTTTATAAATTATATTTATATTGAAAGTAGTTTGGAAACATTATATAATGCCAAGAACCTGAGAACCTGTTTTTTGCTGTTTTTGCATTTTATGACTTTTCAGTTACAGTTGGAATATTTAATAAATGTGTCACATTAAGTTAAGATGATGCACTGTGGTCAAAGTTTGAATGTGATTTATTTTACATAACATTTATTATTTTAAACAAGAATTTCTGGCAGATCTGTTCTTTCAATTACACCGATTTAGTCCAATCTCAAGACATAATTGAAACATAGTTGTTTCTCATCCAATAACAGAAAGAGATAAAAGAAAATCAGTGATGAGCTTGGCCAAGATAAACAATAAGAAGCAAAAATTGACCAATATGGTAAACAAAATTATAACCTTATTTTAGATGTTCTGGAACATTCAGATCATATCTGGTTTCTGTGTGGACAGGGTTTGGATCAAGAAAATGTTGATCCAATAAAAGAATGAAGACTGTTAATTATAATATAACTGGTTGAAAAGTTAAGCACACCCTCTCCTTCATCTCTAGGACTGGAACCAGACATGGTACACGCATAACCCTGAACTGAGCAACTGCTTCCAGAACACAGTCCTGGTGTGGGCTCCGTGCATCTACCTGTGGGTCCTCTCTCCATTCTACTGCCTTCATCTGTACTGCCATGGCCGAGGTCGGCTGCCCCTCTCTTCACTCTGCAGTGCCAAGCTGGTGAGACAGACCGCTAAGACCTGTTAATGTTATGCAAACCTGTCAGAGTCTCAAAAGTATGAGCTTTGTGGGCTATAAAACTTAAACCAGAGTGTTAAAACAAAGTGAACGTGGTGGTCTGGGTAGACTGAGGGGTCGAGTTCACGCTTTAGTAACCAAGGAAGGCAGTAAAAGAGAGAGTGATGTGTGTAACCTCAGTTTGCGGTGTGAGTGCGGTTAGCACTCTGGTGAGCTGTGATGTCACTTTTCACTCTTCCGCTCTAAAAATCTTTTGTTTGAAATACAGTTGTTCCTCCGTTTGTTCAGAGTCACACAGATTCCTATCCAGTCTTATCATAATGTAAATCACACCTCTTCTCTACAGTCATTGACCACCGGAGCTTCCGGGAGAGTGACTCAGTTCTCACCTTGATATGAATTGTATTCCTCTTTGCTCTTTTACAGTTGCTGGGGTTCTTCTTGGCATCCTTTGGTTTTGTGGAATTCTTCTACATCCTGTTGGAACGAAGACAGGAAATCCAGCAACACCTTGTCTTCTTGCTCAGTCCCATCATACGCAGTCTCACCGTGGTAATGTAACCCCTTGGTTCTATACTTACTGTATAAGAAATATGTAGCAGTACAGGCAGAAGCCAGTGTAAAAATTTGCATAGAACTGTTTACTAATGAAAAAATGAGCCCCAATCTGTTGTTTTCATCAAATTAATATAAGGAACAACACAATTCTTGGTTTTGTTAAATAATTTGCTACGCTTTAGCTCTTATTTTTTATCTTAGCATGGTAAAGATTGCTGCTCAGGCTTAAGGTGTGGTTATATTTACCACTGTTCAGCAAAATCCATTCATTTCAATATGAATATGAATCCACACAATCAGGAATTTTGCATGAGGGTGAAAGATTTCCCCATGCAGATTTTGCAGCGAGCTACAGTTGGTCACTTAGTTGGTTTGAAAGTGACTTAATCATTCTTTTTTTGGCATAAATTTCGCTAATGTCCTGCACCTTTAAAATGGAATATGTTGGCTTGCTAAAAAGACCAAAATTCATTTTCATTCTAATCTAGACAGATTTACACTTGTTAGTAGTGTTTTAGTATATTAGGTTGACCAGCATAGTCATGCAAGTCTTAGTTAGTGATACGGGTTAACTAGCATGGTTTGTCTTTTGAAGCTGGTTGACCAAGGAAGTCTTGCTGGTGAAGCTAGATAAAAAAAGAAGGAAAAAATGTACGTACATTCAACTTTAGACAAAATATCAGACATTTCAACAAATTAAAGAGGCAGAACATTCTCTCGATCCAGAAGATCTTCATCACGTAGAATTGTGGGAATTCTGCGGGAGTGTGTGGATCTTTACTTTGTGATAGTTCCTAGTGGGAACACCAGCCTCCCATATTAAGCCTTAAAGATGTATGCATGGGTCCACATACACAAGTGTACATTAGAGATTTAAGCTTCATTCATTCCCCTCCTACAAGCCTTCCTTCCCATAATTCATTTCTCAACACACCTGCTTATGTCTGCAAAATGGCTTCTAAACCCTTACACAGCAGGAGCTGTTTTCATCTAATAGACTGTGACATTCTGAGGTGAACTAGGTTAGGGGCACACCTACACACTGCCTAATGAACACAATCTCATCATCCCTTTCTGTCCGCATGTTCCATTTGCATCCCGCAGAGACGGGCTCCAGACCAGACTCATGACCCATCTGTGGTCTCCTCAGACACCTAAGTCAACATTGGCTAATGCCAAAGAAAAAACACTTAAAGAGTTAAACAGTGTGATCTTGTCCTTAAAAGCCCTCTTTCTTCACAACAGATTGTGATCTTAATTGGTCAACGAGTGAAATAAAGCATTGTCATAGCTTGGTCAAGTGTTGGAATGTAGGTATCAAACCTCAATAACTATTTTGGACATTTTATTAAGTAGGTACATAAATATTGCTTTTAAATTATGAAAATACTGCTCCGTTGCCTTGCCCAACCTTCTTTACCACCTATGGGTTTTTCTTGCGTAATATTTGGGCTTATGTAATGAACAGTTCAGAAAGCAACAACCACTACAACTCTACTGAACCTAGAGGGAGAATTTGCTAAGAATGAATTGCGCCCCCAATTGCAATTTATTTACACACGTCTCTGGATTGTTGTAGCACTTGATTCACTAAAAGAACACCAAACCCAAATTCCCAATCTTTCAGGTTAGTTGTGAATGAAGAAAATGAGGCAGGCTGCCACAGTCTGGCATACTGCCAGATTTGGACACCTGAAATGGCTCTTTTATAATACTCTTCATCATTTGATCATTATTTTTACTTTAATTTGACATTTGCCTGTTCTCATACTATGAAAATTATGTGGAGATAGGGCTATAATCACTACACACCCCCAAAATCTTACATTTTTACATTTGGCCCTCCTTAATCTTGAGTTTTTGGTTTATGTACTTGTGTGGAGCTGAAGTCTGCTGTAATGCTTGGCTACTTTTTTTTTTTTTACCCAGCAAGCTGTTGCCGGTTTCACTGCGTGCTGTCATTTAAGCCGCAGGAAGCAGATCTGTCTCTGTCTTCTGTCGCTCTTAACTCTCCAGTATAATTACAAGCTTTGGCTTCCTCCCACTGTCCAGAGGAGATGTCATGGCTTATTCTCGTTAGACGTAAGGTCTAAACACAACATCAACAATGCAGATGTTACATGTGGTCTACATGTTCTGTTTCCAGGTAACGCAAAAACCTCCGCAGGCGTGTTTCGTTAGGACGTGATTAAGAGTTCCTTTTAAAGGTTTCACCTCATTTATCTGAGGTTATATGGGTTTGGTTTGGTTTTGAGGAGGCGTATTTGGGTCCAGACCTGATCCTTCATCTGTACCGCACCAGGAGGCTGCTTTTTACGTAATCAAATGATGTTTTGTGCTACCTAGGAGATACAGCAACAACTGAACATCACATCAAGCTTGGGATCGGCGAGAGCCACTGGTTGACAGTCTGGTTTTGAGAAATGGAGAATGTCAAATTGTTTTTGGATGGAGAAAAGTTGCAGTAATTAAGAGAAATGTGGGATCAACACAGGCCAGGCTTTATTAGAGGAGGCAGCTGTGGTGGTAGACAGGGAAATCCCAATATAACCTCGACAAAACTGCTGAAACAAAAACAATACAAATTTAATGATGGATAATACAAAAGCATAGTACAATTTTAAAATTAAAGTCCATATCCACTTAAATTCAGTGCTCAGATGCTGAATGTTTTATCCACATTTGGTTGCAAAAGCTGTTAACCCGTATGCAGCCTGCATGTTTACAGAGTTTCTTCATAGTTTTTTCTTGGTTGGGTGTTCGTTTGACAGGATAAAATTTTGCTTGCTGGTCTTTCTTCTCTCTAAAGGTCATGGCCTCAGTAGTTGTAATTTAAATCTATTAAACATAATTAAATCTATTTAAAGTCTTTCACAATGAGTTAGAGTAAAGGTGAAATGTGTAATTTCAAAAAGGATGACGTAATGAAGTTTCCTGGAACACTTTCCCAGCTTTCCATTGGTCGGCCAAACAGACAGTCCCACCCTTAACTCACACCAATGGTCACTCAAACAGAACCACAGTGTTTACACTTTCTGGGGCGGAGCCTACAAATGAATTAAGCCAGGATAAGAGAAAGTATTTTAGCATTGAAAAAATTACATGCTTCACCTTTAAGTAAACTTGCATCATTCAGTAGATACTCATCAGGAAGATGGCATTTGGCATTCTGTAATTAGGCTCCTTTTTGAAGTTATTTATCACTTGTTTTGTACAGGCTGCAATTTTAGCAGATGAGAACAATGTTATTAAAAGCTGTATGTTTGACAGGTGTTAGCCGTGTGTGTGATTCATTGGGAGAGAGTGCGGGGATGCCGTTCCTCTGTTTTCCTGTTCTTCTTCTGGTTGTTGGGCGTGGTCTGTTCCCTCATTCCACTTCATGCAAAGGTCCAGCTGGCTGTGGATCAGGTGAGAGAAATGACAACTGACACAGACCCTAAAATCTGGGGAATTTCAGTTTCACAATACAGTCACAAAGCCCTGGACTAACCCTCCACATATGAGTCAATATTAACATATTGACAAGACACAGGTGCACATATGAAAACATCCTCATACTCAAACATACAAGCAAACACAGATGCATACATAGTCATAGATACATATCCACACATGCACAAACAAACACATCACAGCATACTCTCACAAACACACAGCAGCTCAGTGTTCCAGCAGTTTCTACTTTTAGCACTGTTGATTTTCCCCAGGTTTGGACTTGGTTTGTCACATTCATACCATGAGGTCAGGTGAAGTCCAAGTAGGTCTTAGTTTGAAACATATGTCAGAAAGTGTCCTTTTACCCCTACTGGATCTTACAGTATGTGGAAGTATAGTATGAGTTTTTTTTAAGAGGTGAACAACTCACTTGGGTTAAGGTAATTATTTTATTTAACTAAATAATTAAAGTCAAATGCTTTAAATATTTCAAAGTTCAAAACATTTTTATGCGCCATGTCAATAACCAGGCCAAAGTACATGTTTTGAAGCAATTTTATATGCCACCCAGTCCTTTTCAGCCCAAGGACAATAACACTGCTAGCAAGAAAACAGGTTTATCAGTTTTAGAAATGAGACTAGGCAGTTCTGACCCATATCATGCAAAACTGGGTCAAACATAAAGACAGATAAGCATATTTCTCACTGGCATGCTGACTTTATGCTTGAATAAGAGTGGGAAGACATTTTGACTGACCTACATTGTGACCACCGAAACCACTCTGGCCTTGTTTTTTATTTTGCGGTGTGGTTAAGAATAAAGCCTGTATCTTGGCAAGGGTCTCCATGTCCAAACGGATGTTTACTACAGATTTGTCTCAACATGGCTTGCACTCCAAAAGTGAAGCCAGGACGCTATATCCAGGACACCAGAAAGACAAACTTAGTATCTACTATATGCGTAGAAATGCATGAGCAGCATACGAACAACACATGTGAAGCTTTTGTAAATATAGCTACTTTTGGCTCCTCACCAGCAAATAGTGGCCGGAGGCTTGAACAGCAGCAATCTATGAGTTTCCAGATTGTAGCGTGACTTGAGGCCTTTTATGGCTCTTTTCATACGTAATTAATTTATATAAAGCAGGCCATTAAAGAGTTTGGTTTTCACCATGATTTGCCTTAACTGTTCAAAATAAGCTTTACTATGTTGTTAATGCTCGTGCACACCCATGTCTTCTGACATTAGGCGAAGTAAGAAGGGACTCTGCATTGCAGCACTGCATGATTTCTTGCAGAATAAACAACAGATCATAATTTTACATTAATCCTTAGTTTGGGACATGACATCACTGATATGTAAACAACATGTCTCCTGTTTTCTCCACCAATTAACTCTTCTGTGTAGTCAGGGATTTTTCGCATGACATTTTGATTGATATTTGGAAATGTTCTCAGTAAACAAGCCCTTCAAGGTTCATTAGTAGATGTAGTCTTGGTTCGGATATTCATCAACAAGGTGTGTTCCAGAGAGTTCCGCAAGAACAGAATGTTCAGCATGTAAACAGCGTGTTGGGAAGTCTGCGGATCGGGGCTGGAATAACATCATAGTAGCATTATGGGAAATCCCTGGTTGTGGTATTCGTTTAAAATGGAAAGTCTGCCTGCGCTCTCTTTTTTCTGTAATCTGTATGTGATCTGCTGATTTTGGTGTACTCTGGTTCTCAGGGTCTCTCTCCGGATATTGTGCGGTATTTGGCCTTTTTCTCGTACTTCGCCCTGCAGTTGGCGCAACTCTTCCTCAGCTGTTTTGCAGACCGGGCACCCTCAGGCAAAGCCGTCCTCAAGGTACGAACGGAGCAACGTCTTCATCAGCTAAAATAATCCATCACAAACAATTGTAATGATTTATTACATTTAATAAAGGAATTTTGCTCTGGTCAGGCTTTTATTATGAATTAGGGTTGATTTTATATGATTAATTGATATAATGGTGGTGGAATACTCTACTACTGTCTCCCGCAAGTATGCAGCACTTAGATATTAGCTATTGGATAAAAAAGATGTTTTCGGTAGTCAGCTTGACTCATCTACATGGACAC
The DNA here is from genome assembly GCA_021397915.2 of Tor tambroides. Lineage (NCBI taxonomy): Eukaryota > Metazoa > Chordata > Actinopteri > Cypriniformes > Cyprinidae > Tor > Tor tambroides. Next base: position 45,987 of record JAFVLL020004277.1, on the reverse strand, counting down.
GCTGTGGTCCTCCTTCCCGGATAATGGTATATCCTTTTTTTAAACTAAATTCTTGACTCATTCTGCCCACTGCTCTATTGTTATGTATGCAAATTACACACAGAGCAGCAACACAGAACGTAATCTCCAGACATCTCTGGTGAGATAGTGGTCCATCTGACTGTTCTCCTCCAGAGAAAACAAGGAAACAAGCTCAGAGAGGAATTAGTGTGTTTATGATGAGGTTCTAGCCACAGACGTCGGTGCCACACTCTCTTGATCCCCTCCAGCTCAGTCACTTCCTGTGCAGGTTGTTCACAGCATCCTGAAGAGTGAGACTCCCAGTGAGGAGGCGGGGAGAGTGAGTGTTTGGGTGGATGGCCAGGCTCGGCAAGGCACTGAGGTCAGCAGTGGGTGGAAGGTGTTACTGTGGGCACATAAGGCACGCACACACACAGATAGAGGTCTACCACTCTAACCAGACACTTTCACACTGTTTCTCTGTTTACTCTGAGTTCACTGTTGCCAAATATGATTTCTAACCACTGCTTTCTCCATCCAAGAAAGCAAAACTGTGAAACTTTTCTTTCTAAAACTGACTGTTGACAGTTACACACCTGGTTACTTAAGTGTATAATGTTAGAACTGTTTTCAACAATCCTTGGTCTAGCTGATGATATAATTGTATCTCTATCATGTTTTAATTAACATGTTTGGTTTGTTTATTCCAATGAAGACACTGCTAGGCATCTGTATTGGACAATACATTTTACTGTTAATAGTACTGTGGCAATAAGTAAAGTGGGCAAAGTCAATAAATTATAGCCAAATGACCATGGGATGATTGGACCCAATGGTATTTCTAGTTTGCCTATTGTTAAACCATTTTTTAAGAATTTGTAAGCACATAGGCATTTTATTTATTTAAACACTTATCCACATTCTGTACTTTTTGGCCATATAGTGTATTTGTAGCCAACTTGTTCTTGTTCTTTTCTCAGAATGCGTGTCCCGTTCAAGATGCATCATTCTTGTCCAAGATCCTCTGGTGGTTCAGTGGGGTAGGGAATTAAATGACTTTGAATACCATTTCTAATTCTATAACTCTTTGAAATACTTGACGGTGTAGTGAAAGTAATGCAGTTTGTGTTGTGTGTGCTTCCAGGTTGGTTTTTAAGGGATACCGTTCTCCTCTGCAAGCAGAAGATCTGTGGAGACTGAGGGATGAGGATACATCTGATAAGATAATATCTGACCTGGAAGAAGAATGGACAGCGGAGCGCACCAAGTTACAGCAGTAAGTTCCATTGAAATAACAGACAAGATTTTACCACACGTGACATTGTGAAGCACATGTACATTTATATTGTTTGTGGATGTTGCTGTGGATCCTCATGCTGCTTTGATCAATGCAATCACATTTCCATCTGAAAGATGCCCACAAAAGAGACAGACCTAAAATGAGTCAAAAGTAGCCCTGCTGCGTACACAGTCGAGACGAGGATTGTGTCAACTGGTTGGTTTGTTAACGCTTTTCTGTTTTAAACATACTGTGTTTTCAAGTCCTCTTTTAAGGCCTCACATGTCAGAGGTCCCATGCATTTTACAATTTGTGGAAACTTGCGCTGTGGCACAGGATGTTTTAATGTCATTCTGTTTTCAATTACAACTTAAAAAGAGGGATTAAAAAGCTTAACAACTGCATTTAGGCTTTAGCACCAATTTCTTATGCACATGTCCGTTTGCCTCTTCTCCATCTACAGGCAGGAGAACCACCTAAGCACCAGTATTGCCTTGGGATCTCGACTACCAGAGCAGGCCCAGTTTCTTAGGAAGATTCAGAAGGAGCAGAGTTCGGGATTCTGTCTCTTACGGACACTCGCGCGTAGCTTCGGACCCTACTTCCTAACTGGGACGCTGTGCATCATGGTCCACGACGCCTTCATGTTTTCAATTCCACAGGTTCTAAGGTGAGAAAGTCAAAGCAGATTTAATGAGTCATCTTGGCCTCGTCCTTAGTTTAAGTTCATAAACTTTGGGCTTTTGGTATATCTAGGATAAGTTAGGCTTTGGGCTGTGTTCATGAGAAGTTCTGCCTTCAAATAAACACAGATGGCCCCTCTGTGCTTTTAAAGACAGCTTGCTAGGTTATCAAAATATTTTTAGAAGAGACATCTTACTGCAAGGTTCACAATATCTTTGGGATGAAAACAGGAAGTGGGGCAGTGTGCAGCAGGTGCTTGAGTCAGAGACGCCATACCAGCCAGACAGAGATCATGTTGCTTATGCCCACAGAGAAGCAATTATGGCTTCTGAGTCTGAAAGCTTGAGAGAGCGAGAGATGACCACAGCATTCTGTCCGCTGTAGACGTGTTAGCTTCGGGGAGGGTAGAGTGGAACACTGTCGGGGTTGTGGTTACTCTAGGCAAGCAGCCAGCTAAATGGGAGGTTCAGTCTGTCTCAGAAAGCTTTTCTGTAGCAGGGAGATTCAAACTGCAGTACATGTATTGTACTGGGATGCACTGTCAAAATGGTGGACGCGGAACTGTGGAAACATCTGCTGTCTTTACCCTCAGAGTAACCAACAGATTTTGTAGCATTTGGTTAGCATTCAGAAAAACATTTTTCCAGTTGAACATGCTACCTCTTGTTAGGCTCAACAAATCTACTCATTCTTCATTTTCAAACATTTCAGAAGAAACAGCAGGCTTTAAGCGCTACTGTAAACCTTGAGCCTGACCACAATGGTTGGATGTGGTCTGTTCCAGAGGAATCTAGCCAAATGTTTAGTTTTCATGCTAATTGGTAGAAATCAGCAAATTTCTCTTTCTATTGCTGTATAATGCCTCATTCAAACCCTTTTCTCTCATTTTTTTTAAGTCTGTTAGGCTTTATGAAGGATGAGGATGCTCCGTTGTGGAAGGGCTATTTCTACGCCTCTTATGTTCTTCCTGTCCTGCCTGCAGTCTGTCTTCAACCACCAGTACACATACACCTGCTTTACTGTGGGTGTATGAGGGTTAAAACAGCTGTCATGGGTCTGGTCTACAGAAAGGTGGGCCATCTAACCAGCACAAAAACCTCTTAGCAACATGTTTCTGTGGTTAGATATATAAACTTCCATAGATTAATTACCAACATTTTTGGACCATGCCATGTTATTTCGTAGACTTCTCTAATTTTCTTCAAAATGGGCCCAAAGTAAGTTTAAGAAGTTATCTGTTTTTGCTCATCTTGTAGTTGAACTACTGAACGTTGAATTTGTTCATTCAACTTGAATTCGGTCATTACACCAGCTTTCCATAGGGCGTGACCAGTTCAAGTCAATTCAAATGTGCTTAACAGCAGGGAGTCAGTCCAGTTTTTTAATCAATCCTTTTCTCTTCTTTTGTGTCTACATCTCAGTCTCTTGTCATGAACAGCGCAGCACGCAGAACGTGCACAGTGGGTGAGATTGTCAATCTGGTTTCTGCTGATACCCAGAAGCTGATGGATTTTGTGGTGTATTTCAATGCAGTGTGGTTAGCACCCATTGAGGTCACACTCTGTCTCTTCTTTCTTTGGCAGGTGAGGGCACGTATATTTGCTTATTTTTTATTCCACTCCAGTAATATGTACTGGATATAATATGTACAGTAACTGTCTCCATTCTAGTAATACGAGTAAAATCTGGATTTCTTTCTAAGCATTTGGGGATACTGGCTAAATAACTGTTTTAGCTTTCCAAGAGAAATAAATGAGACATGTCTTGTTTGACTTATTTCAGCATTTAGGACCATCTGCTCTAGCAGGCATTGCCACTGTGATCTTCATTTTCCCTCTGAATGGATTCATTGCAAGGAAGAGAAGCAAACTCCAGGTACTGTAATGCTGTAACTCATTCATGATTCATATGTTCTCACTCATCTGCTCTTTGAGGTCTGGACTCTTGATATAAGAGGTTACTCTACAATAAAACATACCGCAAGTTCCATACCTCAAAGATTTTTTCTAAATATGTTGTAGTGCAAGCTACGGCAGTGCCAAGTATTTTAGTCCTTGGAGGCATGTACATTTATTTTTAATATTTGAATAATATCTGAATGAGATTCTCATCGAAGGATATGAAAATGAGTTACTTGTTTATCTCACCCCCTAAAATTCTTTCTGAGCCACGAGACCGTAGAGGAGCGCTATGAATGAGTGCTAAAGAAAGTCAGCGTGAAGGGTCCACAGCTGGTTTAGATGCGTGGGTGTGCGGGTTGGATTCAAGCTTCTCTTGTTCCTTTGAAGTTCCCCGTGCTTCCTCCGAAGCAAAGTAACCACAATGCTTGCAAATGGCAATAAAACTTACATTTTCTTTTCAGAAAACAACAGACATTTGGCATGCCACTGACTGAGTCAATCTCTCAGCTTATAGCTATTGTGTTCTAGAATATCTTAACTTGCTGTAAAGACCCACCCAAATTGGTGTGATTCTGGTCTAACTGGTGAATCACCATAACCATCCTGTTCATCAGCAAACCATAGCTGGTTAAGATGGTTAATGGTAATGGTGGTTGACCAAGAAGGTTTTTCTGGTTCAGTTAGTTCAAATGGCTTTGTAGGAACATCAGAAGACCAGTATCAGAATAACCAGCTATGCAGCATTTTGTTAGCTGGGTAGCCATACTATATATATATATATATATATATATATATATATATATATTCATATTCTGTTATTTAGTGGTGTCGTGACAAAACTTGTGACGTTTAATGACAGTTTCCTGTTTTTTTTTTCTTGTCATTCCACAGGAGATACAAATGAAGTACATGGATGGACGGGTCAAGTTAATGAATGAGATTCTGAATGGTATCAAGATCTTGAAGTTCTACGCCTGGGAAAAGGCTTTTCTGGAGCAGGTCCTGGGATACAGAGAGAAGGAACTTAAAACTCTGAAGAAATCACAGATCTTATACTCTGTGTCTATTGCCTCCTTCAACTCCTCATCCTTCCTGGTGAGAAAAAAAAACCTGATTCTTAAGTAATGCTTCAGGGCACACTTTTGGAAAGAAACTAAACCTAAATTTACATTATAGAAGTAATGATTGTAAACATATATTACCTCTAGGTCAGGATGTGATATTGTTTTTTTGACAGTGATTTCCATTCTTTGCCAGATTGCTTTTGCCATGTTTGGTGTCTATGTTCTCATTGATGATAAGAATGTTCTGGATGCTCAGAAAATCTTTGTATCAATGGCTCTCATCAACATACTGAAAACTCCCTTAAGCCAACTTCCTTTTGCCATGAGCACAACCATGCAGGTGAGAATATATTCTGCCCTGATTATTTAATGATGGTGTCTGTATTTAGTTATTTCTTACTGACCTTAAATTAAATGTACAATCTATTCTTGTGTTGCAGGCCCTTGTCTCTTTAAAGCGCCTGGGGAAATTTCTTTGTCAAGATGAACTCAAACCAGACAATGTGACAAGGGAATCCTTTAAATCCGGTGAGAGATTACTTGTTGACAAACATTATTGTGCAATAGATGAGTAAGGCTAAAAACAGACTGAATGTTGTCTGTACCCTTTGAGACTTTCCCTCTGCCCCTCACTTCCGTCTGTCAGTAAAAATATAAGTGAGAGCGAGATTAACAACAGTTTGATAATAGCCTCTAAATTTCACAGTTAGATGGCAGTGATGTCTCACTTCCTCTCACTGGAAAAAAACAATTAGAGATCTCTGAAAACTTACTGGATCGCCTGCATGTGAAAGCAGTGTAGCCTACTACATAAAATATTATTTTATGTTTATATTTATTTTTACTTGTAGGTCAGCATAGACCTTACACAAAAACAACAGTCCTTTAAAAACATTTAGCCTTGTGACAAAATAACACTGCTACAATATTACAGTATTCAATTATATATTATTATTTACTCTGTAATCAAAGTTACATCTATATGGACTTGTTAGTCAGCATATTATTTATAACTTTTATATAATTTTTAAATATTTATTTATTTATTTTACAATGCAACATGTATTTCTGTATTCAAAGTTTTTTTTGAAACATAAAGACATGTTGGTATAAAATATAAATATTAAATATTGAAGTACCACCAGTATGTTGCCATGAACAATGCTCAAACATACAGATTAGCAGTTGAAATTTGAGCACAAAGAAATTTGATTGGGGACAGTGGTGGGCGGCATTCATCAAAGCTGTTCAAGATAGCTTGTGAAAACTGTTATTGTGAAGATAAAGCTAATTAGACTGTGTAATTAAAGCAAGTCTATAATTTCACAAGCTGCAGAAGAAATCTAGTTTCCCAGAAGTGATCTCTGTAATTTCAACTGCACTTTTCTCCAGAACAATTTGTGTTTGTGTAGATAGTCTGCCTTCATAAATTGCATGTTATGGTAAGTGATTAAGGCATGATATTACATGATTTACTTTTGCTCTTTGATTGCTCCTCTTTGCTTGTCAGATATGGATGGTGTAGTGTTTGAGAATGGAACCTTCAGCTGGTCTAAGGATGGCCCCCCATGTCTAAAAAGGTATCATTATCCAAAATTTCCACAGGGCTCCTGAATACACAATCAGGCAATAAGTGTCCAAGTTTAAGCAACTTCTCCCTCACTTACTCTGTGTGTTGGAGCAGGATCAGCGTTAGAGTTCCCTGTGGTTCACTGGTTGCTGTTGTCGGCCATGTTGGCAGTGGGAAATCCTCGCTGCTTTCTGCCATGCTTGGGGAGACTGAGAAAAGAAGCGGGGGCGTCTCAGTCAAGGTACTTGCATTAATCAACCATAACTCACATTGTATATATTTTATGAAATATGATTTTGAATGGCATGTTATGATTATACAGAAAGTGACCATAATGAGAGCCCTGTCTTTCAAAGTAGAATCACATATTACAATTATAAAATTCATGAGGTACAATGGTCTGAAACCACATTGAAAATCAAATTTAAATCTGGAAATAAACAAGCAATTCGAAAAATTTTAGCAATTCGAAAAAGTCAAGATTATTTCATATTCTGCACTATTTCAAGGCCAAATTCCAAAGTGCAAAATAGTTCATCGTTACAGTTGATTGTCTTCTTAGCATTTCTTGCTTCTCTTTATATAGGGCTCAATTGCCTACGTTCCCCAACAAGCTTGGATCCAAAATGCCGGTCTGCAGGACAACATTCTGTTTGGACGGGAAAAAAAGGAAAGCTGGTATCAGCGGGTGCTGGAAGCCTGTGCCCTGCTGCCAGATCTGGACAATCTGCCTGCAGGAGATGCCACTGAGATCGGAGAGAAGGTGAGACCCTCGTACTTCAGCCAAAATAGAGGACTGCGTTTGTATGAGCTAAAGTTCCACGATTCAGATTGGAACAATAGGATCAATAAGTATCCAAGAGACCAATCACGAATGAGCATAGATATGTATATGAATCTTGATATACAGCTAGATATAAATAGTTTCTGCATTGTCTTTTGCCAGGGTTTAAATTTGTCTGGAGGACAGAAACAGAGGGTGAGCCTGGCACGTGCTGTTTACAGGAAAGCTGACGTGTACCTGCTTGATGACCCCCTGTCTGCAGTGGATGCACATGTTGGTCAGCACATCTTCAACAAAGTCATTGGACCCAAAGGCATACTGAGAGACAAGGTGACTATCACTGTAGTGTTTACCCTACAGATGGAGTGGGGGTTAATTTTCTTGCTCCTCAGCATTTCCAACATCTAACATTCAACATTTCTTTATTTCAAAGACACGTGTTTTGGTGACCCATGGAATGAGCTTCCTGCCTCAGGCAGATTTGATTCTGGTTCTGGTGGACGGGGAGATCAGTGAGCGAGGCTCTTATCAAGAACTTCTGAACCGGAATGGTGCTTTTGCTGATTTCATCCACACCTTTGCAAGCTCTGAAAGGAAAGAGTGCTTTTCAGAGGCCTCCAAGAGAGGTAATATTACTGTGGTGTGTGTTCAGGGATTCATCCTTGCTGAAAAGATATATGCATATATTGTGTATGCTGGTGTCCACACCAGACTTTTTAACTAGCATGGTTTTTCTGGTGCTGACCTGCTTAAACTAGTATTACACTATAAGCTAGACCAGTATCCATTCAGCATAAACCAACCAGGATTCATATGAAAATTCATAGCGGTCTAAGCCGATCTTCTAGATTGATCTTCTAGATCTTCTTATGGATTGAATGTCACTGATCGTTTTATGTTGAATCCATACACTTGCAGGCTCCAGAAGACTCTCTGTAAGATTGAGTGTTACTGAATACATGCCATTTTCCAGGGATCTGTCCCAAGAGCAGCTTATCGGGTATGGGATTTTAAATTTGCTTATTCAATGCTACTGAATATGACTTTAAATGACAGGAACTGACACTAATATTGTGGTGCGGAATGACTGCAGTCAAAGCTGGGTGACTAATAGTGTTGCAGTGATGCCAATTTTTGTAGGTCAACCCGAAAGTGTAAAACTGATACACATTTTGGTAATCAAGATAACCCACATAACGTTTATGAAACAGAAACCTAAATACAATCAGCAGAAGAAATGCACGCATGACTGTAACGTTACCACTACTAAGCTTCCAACAACTCTTTCAATTTTTATTTAAAATCTACGAGTTGGAAAGTTTGAGTTAGAATTTTGCAGGAGCGTGAGTACAAACACGATGAGGCTATAAAAGCAGACTAGTGAGTAGATGAGTTTTCCTGTTTGGCGTGATGATGTTTAACCTCGATAGTCCCTTTTAGCCACTTGTTAACAACTGCTTTTTTCAGGACATAAAAGGTCAAGAAAAAGATAAAGATCATGATCACAAGTGGGGTATTACTGATGTATATCTTCAGCCTTTTTAACCACAGACATTATTTCAGGCATTTAACAAAAAAAAAAATTGATTTCCAGATGATGGAACCAGAAGTACAAAAATGCTATTTCTGGGTTTTTTAGTCTCATATCTACAGCACTCTATAGCACTTGTTTTTGTGCATCATTTATTCACTAAATATAAGAAAAATAAAGATTGTTGATTGATTTAAACTCAAATCTCTTTCAGTGGTGACACAAACAGTATTACAATTGAGCCACTGCCCGATTCTGATGAGAACCACATCCCAGAAGACCTGGGCAAACTGACTAAGGTTGATAAAGCTCGGATAGGCAGAGTGAGAACATTTATCTTCAAACTTTCTTCTTGAAAGATGACATTCTTTTCTATTAACCACATAAGTTTGGCTTATGACTTTGTCTCCATTTTCTCTCTCAATAGGTCAAACTTGAGATGTACATTGAATACTTTCGCACCATTAGTTTGCCTTTAATAGTTTCCATTGTATTCCTGTACGCCTTCCAACAAGCAGCATCTCTATCTTATAATTACTGGTTAAGCTTGTGGGCCGATCAGCCTGTCATCAACGGCACTCAATTAAACACGGATCTGAAACTGGGAGTCTATGGAGCTCTCGGCTTTGCACAAGGTCAGCAGAGTCTTAGTGCTTTACCCCAACAGCTCAAATTCTGATTCAAGTAAACTAAAGTCATTTGAATTTCTTGTGTTTTAGGAACTGCCATATTTGGTACCACGGTGGCCATCTCATTAGGGTGCATCATTGCCTCCCGCCATCTTCACTTGGACCTTCTAAACAATGTGCTTCACTCCCCTATGTCACGCTTCATCATGGGTGCCAATCACAAGGTGGATCATAACCAAACGGCTTACTTTCCCCGTTTTGTAGCCACAAGGTGAGGCACTCCTCAGTTTCCCAATCACAATAACATCTACATTCAGAAAAAATATCACAAACTAGAAGCGTTCTTGCATTCAAAAACAACTAGGTGGGTGAAATAGAATGGGACAGCCATTTAAAAACAGTGCTGATGCAATACAAGGGTGCATTCTGTGTCAGTGACACCTTATATGGCACCTTACTATTGGCTACTGTGGTGGGTATCCTGTAACGTAGATGTTGATTGCTTGACATTGATATTAACTTCATTCTGGGATGTTTTCTTGTGCAGGTGGCTGGGTGTCAATTTGGAGTTTCTGGGTAATGGAATTGTCCTTGCTGCTTCTATTCTCTCTGTGATGGCAAAAGGAACCCTGAGCCCTGGGATGGTCGGTCTGGCCGTGTCTCATTCACTTCAGGTGTGAATCATTTCAGATGTCTCTAGAATCCAAATTTCACTAACACAAATATTACGAGAGCTACCAGAGATATTTCATGTGGCAGTTTCGCTCATGCAGTGTTCACTCTCAAACCAAAAAAGCTTTTAACTCTTGCACAAGATCTGCTGTGGTGTAGCTGTCATTTGTGGTCAGCCTTTTTCAAATTAACATTCAGAGAAGAAAATGCAAACATTATGTATCTGTCTGTGTTAGATCTGACAAATCAGATCCCATCTATAGCGACTGTTTTTTATTTATCTAATTTAAAATGCTGTTTCTTAGGTGACAGGTTTCCTGAGCTGGATTGTAAGGTCGTGGACAGATGTAGAGAACAACATTGTGTCAGTTGAGAGAGTGAAAGAGTATGCAGACACACCAAAAGAGGTAAGTGTGGCTGTATAGCATAATTCAAAATTCAATCTATTAATTTTTTAATAGTTAATTTTATCAACCTTTATTTCCAGTTGTAACATATTTTTTTCTTTGTTGGTCAGTAATAGTAAGCATTTTTACTGTCTATATCATTATTTACAGGCAGCTTGGAGCATAGAGGGAAGTTCTTTACCACCATCTTGGCCTCAAAAAGGGACCATAGAATTTCAAGATTATGGCCTTCAGTACCGTAAAGGCCTGGAGTTGGCCCTGAAGGGCATCTCTGTTCACATCAAAGAGCAGGAGAAGGTACAAGCGAAGACTTTGAAATATTCCACATCAGCATTTACTACTGTAAAATATTATTGCTGTTTGTTTTAATGGATTATATATATACCTCGCCTCATTTCTCTTGAACAAGGTTAGATTCTTGTAGACTTTGAGGGAACAGCTCACCCAAAAATGTCATCAATTACTTACAAAGATAAAGTAATGTAACCATTTTAATGTTCTAACTAGGGTATATGGTGAAAGTACAAAGTACATTACTGTAATTATAAGTGTTCCTGCATAATAGTTCCATAATTTCTTTGTCTGGAAGTCAAGCTATGTTGAAAACGTTCCCGCAGGCTTACTCTTTGGTTCCTCGTCCTTTCAGATTGGTATTGTGGGAAGAACTGGCGCAGGAAAATCATCTTTGGCTCTTGGAATTTTCCGGATCTTGGAAGCAGCAAAAGGACAGATCTACATCGATGGGATCAATATTGCAGAGATCGGGCTTCACGATCTAAGATCCCGCATCACCATAATTCCACAAGTGTGTACAACTGAGATGCTCCACTTGGAACCAAAATGACTCTTCACATAATTTCCTCTTCACATCATGGCCTTTTCAAATTATTATGAATCTGTTTCACAATTTTAATGTCTTTCCAGGACCCAGTGCTGTTTTCTGGATCTCTCCGTATGAACCTTGACCCCTTCGATGCCTATACTGATGAGGAAGTGTGGAATGCCTTGGAACTGGCTCACCTTAAAAACTTTGTGTCTGAACTTCCAGATAAACTCAATCATGAGTGCTCAGAAGGAGGAGAAAATCTCAGGTAAGTGCATCCAAGAGTGCTATTTTTTCACGATTTTAAATAACTAAAAAGTGGTTTAAAGTCTTTTTATTCCATGTTCACCAATAGTCTGCAAGTTGCAGCCATAACATTTTATTCAGTAGAGACTCTGGATTAACAATGGTGAATGGTTCTCCTCCTGCAGTCTTGGTCAGAGGCAGCTGGTATGTCTAGCAAGAGCTCTTCTCCGAAAGACAAAAATTTTGGTGCTGGATGAGGCAACAGCTGCATTGGACCTGGAGACAGACACCCTGATCCAGTCTACCATCCGCAGCCAGTTTGAGGATTGTGCTGTTCTTACCATCGCACACCGCCTCAATACCATTATGGATTACACAAAGTATGTCATGATACAATGCCTTTAAACAGTGGTTCCCAAATATTTCTCTGTGGTATTCGCAAAACATTGTTCTGTTTGTTTGAGTGGTCCAAAACAACATTTACCTTTGTGTGAAATCCAGTCATTTCAATAGGAATCCGTGCGATTGGGAATTTCGCTTGAGGACAACTCATTATGCAGATTTCGCATTCATACATTTTTACACTATTGACAAATTTTGCAGAACTTTCGTCAATGTGAGCACATTAATCTGAGACGTGTTTTGGAAATAGTAATTCTTGCTTTTCTATTTGCTGTAGCTGTCCACCTAATTTTTATAACGCGGAAGCAGTTTTCGGTGAATGTGCGAGACTTCCGGTTCATTAGCCGCTGCAGGGAAATAACGAGAATAACAAGGTGCAGTAAAGAGTAAAACTGTTTACGCTACAAACCAGTGAGTTCAGGATTAAGATAATACATTAAAACAATATTGTACGAAACACCAGTTTGCAATATCAAGCAGCAAAACGATTTGTTTTGTACAGCTAAAAATAGCTGGAAGCGGATGCGAAGCCAGATACATTAAATTTACAAATGGCCGCGCCCACTCTTACGGGAAAAATAGAGTGGATAAGAAAAAACAATTAAAGAGTGACTTTGTTGCTTACAAATCGTAAAATGTAGTCTTTCATTCATTTGTGACTCAATTCTAATGAACTCTACAGTCAGCTAGCTTATGAAATTAAACGCGGTTATCTGACAATCCAAATGTTTATTATAAGTGCCCAAATGACAGTATTATCTGTAATGTTATGTTTTATTAATACTAACGTGACCAACCAGGAAAATTTAGCGCTACATATTTTTGCGGACGTCGCTACTGTTTGGGAACCTCGTTAGATTGCACTTTATTTGCCTATTACACATTAATTTGTTAATGTTTTAAACGTTACCTTATTTTTGTTTTCTCAGGGTGATTGTTATGGATAAAGGACATATCGTCGAGATGGATTCACCCAGTAACCTTATTGCAAAAAGAGGCCAGTTTTACTACATGTGCCGGGAAGCTGGGCTTTTGTAAGACTTTACACATCGACTGTCTTCTTGCGCCTCCTTGTGGCGAAAGCAAAGAATCGGCAGACTCCATTTCTCAGTTCTCAGTGCAGACCATACAGAGAGACATCCCAATAATACAACTGGTGCTTCACAAGAGAAAAAGACCAGACACTTGAATCACACACTTCCCCACAAATGAAAATGGTTTGCCTGTTAAATTTGAAGTGTTTACTCAGGTTTACTTGCCATCTCCATGGGCATAGTAACTCTATCCAGCTCTAAGGAAGAACGGTGTATAGCTGATGGAAACCTGTAAATATGGCACCTTATTATATACACAAAACAGTTAGGGAAGAAAGTGTCTGTTCTGCCTGTGCCATAGCATCCATGGTGAAAGAACATGAATGTGAATAGCAAACATGTTAATGTTGTTGCACAGTAACTAACAAATCAATGAAGACAATTCTATAAGCTCGAGTGGATTCTTAGTTCTCTTCATAGACCGTCAGTTATGTGAAGAATCACATAAAGAGGACAAATGTGTTTACAAACATATTGCCACATATACTTGACCTAAAATTCACTGAAAAATTCCAGACTTCCTTTCAGACACTAATTAAAGCTTTTACGAGAGGGTTTAGGGAGAAAAACTGTACAGTTGCCCAAGTACGTTGTGGTGTTTGTTCATTTCAGCCAAAGTAAACAAATAAAAGGGACTATAACGGCTGCATGAAAGAACATGCAACCTGTACACAATTAGAGTAATATTACATGCCTTCATTACTGCTGACCAATCAAATAGTTTTAATATCTCAAGAAAATATTGTTCACCACCATTCTGAAGGCAAGATTTTTATTTAGCAGTTTTGCACTTCAGTGTAAGAAAAGTGTTTTACAAGCATTTTGTTCTCTGTAACTGTTACTGTAGATTTTTAGAAATATATTTTAATCTTAAAAGTGGACATGAAAAGACACTGCATATGGTCTTGTAAGACAATGCAAAAAGCTACATGTGTGACATGTACATTCAAGTGCCTTTGTGACACTCCAGATTTTATTTATATTTTATATTTAATCTTTATTGACACTTCATCTCATGTTTTGTATGTTTATACATGTAATAACTGTGTATAAAGAAACCTTTTGACATCTTGTTAAAGGATGCGTCATTGTGCTTCTATAAGCTTTTCTACAGGCTCCATATTTGATGACAAACTGAAAAACATGCTGTTAAACAATTACACAAACAAACAAAAAAAACAAACTCTCTGGACATGACGAAGAAGCCTCAGCAAAAAAAAAAAAAAAATGAGTACCAAACTATATTTATTGTTTACAGTAGTAAAGGACAACAACAAAAAAACAAATGTACATATCAGTACAGAAGGATGCCAACCTCTGGAAATCTTTGAGTCAAACACTCTCTCCCTTTCGACCATATGAATTACAGTGGGAGGGCAAGAGATGTTAAAAGAAATCAGACCAGTCATTGCTGCAACAAAGCCTGAAAGGATTCCCTTTTGTTTAGCTTCAAGACCTGGTCATAGTTTTGGGTTAAAAAAAAAGGGAGGGAGGGAGGGGAGAAAGTAATGAACAGGAAAAAAAAAAAAAAAAAAAAGATATATTGGTCTTTTTAGGTCATTCCCGTTTCCTCAACCAATGCAAGAGGAAACAGGAATGGTAAATGGATATATTTCTACAGACGTTTAAAAGTATGAACACAGAACTAGTTGGTGTAATCCTGCCCCTATTTGCTAATCGAGTACCATATCTTTGGGGTTTGGTCCAGAAGGAGTCACTGTAAATTGTATCATGTAGTCAGTCTCTTCATTTTTAATCGACCACCGAGATGGTTCACAGATCCCGTCCCTACAGTGAGCTCATACGAGAAGTGACCCCATTAAAAGGCAGATGAATACAACACTGGTTGAACATATTTCTACAACACATACAGGCAAATAGAATCTGAGTTGAAACAGGCCTACTTAAAGCTCTTAAGAATTGAAAGGTGAAAAAAAAAAAAAAAAAACTATGCTTCCTCACTTTTTATTGGGCGAATATACTATGGAGCGGGTGAACGGTTCCCAGGGCTTGTCGAGTGAATCAGTGTTCTGAGCAACATAAAACCCTGCTTGGTGTCTGGTGTGGATAATCTGAACAAGTACGCCCTCTGGCAGCCTTCTTGAGTTCGTTCCCCCACCACAGTAGCTGTCTAACCATTGCGTATATAAATATTACTGGAAACACATTTGCGACGCCCACTCTAGGAAAGCTAGAGAAGACAGAAGAGAGACAAAGAGAGAAAGAGAAGGGGAAACAATGTGAAAGCATCTGAATGAAACATCATGAGGAATAAAATAGATAAGTGTGGGGTCCAGGTGGTGTGGAGTTTTAGCAGGAGCCGCCAGTTTGTTGCTGAAATACGTCAATCGTGTCCTCGTCCTCCATCTCCAACTAAAAAAAATACAAAGTTAACATTAGTTATGGATTAACAACAATACATTCGTTACAGTATTTTTTTTTTTTTAACATTAGTTAATAAAAATACTACAGTTCATTGTTAGTTCGTGTTAACTTGGGAGCATTCATTAATATTTACAGATACAACTTTAAATTTTTTTATGCATTAGTAAATGTTGAAATTAACATCAGCTAAGATTAATAAGTACTTTAGAAGTATTATTCATTGTTAACTAATATAGTTAATTACTAATGTTACAAATGGAAACGTATTGTAAAGTGTTACCTAGTTAGGTTATCGAAATTATATTTATTATTCAATAATCATCTGGTCACACACAAAACCCTACACCTGGGTTTGGTAAACCATTAACTATGATCGCGAATTTTGAAATAAACTTAAAATAAAAAGCAGATTTTTAACCTAGTCTAAACCTAAAATTTTAGTTAGTTGCAAAAGCAACATTCTAAATTGTTTAAAAGGGCTAAAATTACTAAACCGGAAACAAAAAATTTTAAAGCTAAAAGAAAGAAAAAGAATAAAATGACAAAACACAAGTACTAAAACTAAAATGAAAACTGAAAACAAACATAAAAGCCAATACAAAATATTAATTATAAATACCACTACAGTAACACTAGGGATTTCGTCACAAAAAAGGGGCACTTTTGCTCACCTGCGCCGGTGTGTCTGTCTCGTTAATTGGTTGCCCATCAAATCTAAATCTAATCTGTCTTATCGACAAACCCTGAAAGAAAAGCAATATTTACATCAGTCTTGGAACTGGATATATTATAGAATTTTAATAATAATTCAAATCAATGTGGAGTTCTACAAGCGTTTTGTAATGTGATTTCACACAGCATTATTCCAAAAATCACAGTGACTCACATGGACAGCCCACGCAGCAGTCCTGAGTGCCAAGGTTCTTACCATGTGCACGATTACTTATCTAGTGGAAATGCCTTACCTGTCTCTCACAGTACGCTTTCATTAATTTGCTGAGTGGCGTGTGCCTTTTAATTTTGAACTGGACCACCGAGCCATCCTGTCCCGCCACCTTCAGATTGATGTGGTCGTTCTCTGTTTTCACTCCCTCCTGACACAATAATAATAAAGTGCATGTATGAGAAGGCAGGGAAGATCAAATAGTGCAAAATGTACACACATGAGATGCATGAAACACAATACTGCTCTAGAAAATGATATGAGGCCCTTGGAGGGCAACAACTTAAGTAGTGAACAAGGCCTAGTGGATGCTAAGTTTTTAAGAACTAAGTGAATTGAGAACAAAATCATGTTCACAACATCCAACTATTCAACAGTAACAGCAGCAGCGAACCGAACGAGACGTACAGAAACAGACATGCAAATACAGCAGCAAATATTAGCCGTCTAGTCAAACACTGTTGCAGCTCTGTGCGCCATTTTTAAGCATATGGCGCAGCGAGGTGCAACTCAGAACTCAATAGCCGTAACCGACAGATTATTCAAATCAAACTTCTTGGGTGAATACTTTTGACTAGCGTGGAAAATACACGGTATCCGTTTATTTATCACCCACATGGCGGACGACAATTGAGTACTACGACGCTCTTTTATATTCCGTTCCGCTGTTCTTGCGGCATTTTGTTACGCTAGTGGCGTAACGTGGCCGGTCAGCGCCACTCCGCTCTCACAAAGAAAAACCCGCAAACGCCGAATTACACCGGAGTAAACGCGCGGTACGTAGAAAATAAAAGCGTTCTTTGAATGAGCATCTGCTTAACGCACCACTTAAAACGCGCCTTAATAAAAACACCAGGCTGTAAATTAAAAACGGATGGCGTTTGTATGAAAACAAGACAATGATTGCGTGCCGACCGCATAAATGCGCAATCTGACTATCAGTAAGGCTGCACAAAATGAAACTGGAACTCGGCCTCACGCGGCTTGTTTTGAGCAAAGCTTCAAAATACGGTAAAATTACAAATCGGATGCTCACCTTAGGCTTGTCTTCGGACATTTTTGCAGGTGTCTGTTTGTCTGTATTTCGGAAATATACTGAACACAAGATGCGCTCTCCACACTGTAGAGCAACACAGCTGCCAACGGGGACGCGCTTTCCTTTACCTACTTTATCAACGATTGGTTGGTTTCTGGTCACATGATGCTCCCGTCGTTCGCGGGAGCGAGCAAAACTCCCCGCGAATTTCTGTAGATAATCAGGCCCGTGCACATCATGTAGTTTTTAGGTCCTGACTTAAGGGGTAATGAATTAGATCATTTTTAATTAAAATACACATATTGCTTTAACGAGAGGCACAACTATAGCTGATAGCTATAATTCCTCATTTGTACATAATGATGCTCTTTGTTTTCTGGCCCAGTTCTGTTATGTGATGAATAGGAAGTTGTCAGGTTTTAGTGTTAAAATATTCCTAATGCAAGTATTGAAGGTAAAAAGAGAGAGTGAAAATAAATGCCTTTTGATATTGCACAGGAATGTCCAGGTCAAGTGTCAAAATGCTGGTTTGGCCTAGTTGGCCTCTGTATGTAATGTATGTTATTAGCATGCTGTCAGGGAAAAGTCAAAAACATAATATTTAGCTGTATCCAACTCAATAATCTTGTTTGAGTTTGAGTTTTCTTGTTCAACCTCAACCTTCAGCTCTGTAATTTATCACTGACTTCTTCTAACTTGCCACCCCTACTGAGAGACACATTTGCAGCCCTGTTTCCCATTCTGGAGTAGTTTTTATTTTATTTTATTTTTGCATTTTATAAATGTTGCCAAATTGCATAGATTTCAAAGTGTTAGTTGATTTAAAACTATATACTATATTTTATGGTAATATTATAAAATAACTATAGACATATTGTAGACCTTATAGAAAAAATAATAATAAAATGAATCAAACAGCTCATATCTCAAGGTCAATCAACATTTGAACATTTAAACACCTCCAAGCTGAAAAAACAAAACAAAAACAAAAAACTGTAAAATTACATTCAAGTCAAAACAGACAAGCAACTTTTGATTATTATTATTAATTATTTTATTCAAGTATATTACATGAGCAGTTATTTATCAAATATATAAGTATCTTAAAAAAGGCTATGAAAAACAGTCATAGACTAATAAGTAATCCTTCACTCTGTTCCAAACCTAGCAGATGCTTATTTGGCTTCAGATGAGGGAGTAAGATACTTTATTTTTTATTATTACACTTTATTATTTTTGTTTCAATGAAAATGTAACTATTCTTTGATTTAAAAAAATACAAAAAGTTACTTTAATATTACGATGGTTGGGGGCAGAGCTGGGTAGTAACTGATTACATGTAATCTGGATTACGTAATCAGATTCCAAAAATTAAGTACTTGTAATCAGATTAAATTACATTTTAAAACACTCGTAATCAGACTACAGTTACATTTTTATGGATTACCTGATTACATATTTACACAATAGCAATAAATAATTCATAATTTATTGATTCTCCATAATTCCTCTTTTTCATCTTTTAATATTCCTTTCTAAAATAGCCTATTGGTTATATACACTCGGAAAGTCTTTCAGTTTTGTGGACATTCACACAGAGACCAGTCACTAGTCAGGTGGCTACTCAGCATTTGACCACTGGATTTATAAAAATCATTTCAGGTTTAAGAAGTGTTTCAACATTGCATCAACTACTGATGAACACATTCATTTTTATCTTAATTATCACTCTGTGGGTTATTTAACCATGCATTTTTATGTCCTTGGAAGGCTTTTGTCTTTCAAACACTTTAAAATGCACAAATACACAAACTTTTTTGTCATCTGATCCTGTTTCACCTAATATATTTACTTGAAGTATGCCTGAGATTTATAATATTTTTATTAAATATTTTAATAATTAAGTATCAAATTTGCATGTTCATTGGTTCTCTGATGTTGGTTATGGTCACATAACATGCAGATAAAGAATTAAAACATTCCATTTTCTTAGTTAAGTTTTTTTTTTTTTTTGGAATGATTTTACAATGATTTATTTTAATTTAACATTTTTATGATTTAATTAATTATTAGCTTTTATGAACTCCAGATTGGGAAACCTTGACGTAATATAACGTTTAATGCACTTCATGTTGTTAATAACAACAAATGGAATATATTTTCTTACTCTTTATCCTATTATCCTATTTAAATTAATGTGATAAACAAGTTAGGTCAAAAGTAATCTAAAAGTAGTCTGATTATATTAGGCTACCTAAAATGTGTAATGTAATAGATTACGTTACTAACTACAATATTTGTCATGTAATTTGGAATCAGTAATGGATTACAGTTTGTAAGTAATCTACCCAGCTCTGGTTGGGGGTTGAGGGTTACATTGATTGAATAGACACAGATTGTATAGTTGTAGCCTTTGTGGAAAAATGTGGTAAATAAAATAAATTAACAGTAAAGTTGAATTTTGCTTAAGATGAAAATCATTATTTTGAGTGCAGTGGAATCTTATTATTTCATCTATTTCCATAATTTTCAAATAGGCAGCAGATCAAAGTATTCATCTTTAAAACAGTACATCCATCATTTTAGCTGGGATTGTCAAATCTGGCATAAGGACTTGCCCTGCTGAGACCTAGAGAGAGACAGGAAAGAGAGAGAGACAGGAAAAAAACCACAAAAGATAAAATACTATTAACTAATCAAATATATATTTCAATCAAATATATAGTAGCATCTTTTCAAAACAAAAAGGCCATTGAACAAAATCTCAAAGACCTTGCTTAGTAATATTTAATAATATGAACACACAAATCTGAATGTACACATACACATTCATCATGATTCATGTACAGGAGTGTTTACTGAAGAAACACAAGAGGCCATATTGAATAATTACCACTAGAGGGAGCACAACTTCATAAAGAATTTGACTAGTCATAGCGTTTTAAAAACATGCAGCATTTTTTGAAAGCATTCCAAAACATTAGGCTGGACCTATTTTTAAAACACTGTCACACACTCCTTACCTTTATATTGATTGACAGTATGGTTTATTTTTCTTGCACTGCCAGCATAACAACCAGTTCAAATTCACTTATTTATGCACTTTCTGAGATGATGAAGGAATCGTTGACTCACCATATTTTTGTCGGATCTCATCATGTCTAATTTTCAACTCAGCTTTTCTGTGAAACAAGAACACGAGAGCATAAATTCCTTGTGAAATCACACTCACACCCTAAAGTTATGCTGACGATCTGTACCCATTACAGCTGTAGAACAAGTTTCTCATAGAACATCATTTGTTGCATCTTAGTTCCTCGGAACATAATATCTTTTGTATGCTTTGAAAATTCAAATGTCGATACACTACCCATGATGCATCTGCACGTGCATATATATGTATGGATAAAAGCAGATGTTCAATTCAAAATACTTAATGAAAACATCCATTATTCCCCTTTTAACTGGTTCTTGTATCTCCTGTCATCTCCATTTTGAATATTCACACGTCAGTCACTCTTACCTCTGCTCTTGTTTTGTTTTTCTCTTGTCTGATTGCCGGTTCATCCTGTTTTCAGATCGAGCAGACCTGTGAAAGACAAAGTTTGTTAAATTGAGAAAGTTGAGTAGTCGAGGCCTTTCTTTAATGATCTAGAGGTCCTTTGGTTCTCTACCATTTTACAGTGATACAGAGAGGTTGACCAATATTTACATAAAAACCAGTCTAAATCTGATTATTTTGACTTTATCTACATTTATGCAAGTAAAAGTAATTGCAGCCTGAGGCAGGTGACACCAACTCCCTGTAGTATTTAAGAAAGCTAAAAGAAGTGTGTGACTCATTTGTCAACAATATTATAAAAGTTCATGTGACATACATTAGGTCAAACACATCTCGTATGTTCAAACTTACCCAATGTTCTCACACTTGCAGCAGCAGAATATACACAGCAAAACACCAATGATGAGGAGCGCTCCAGCCACTGACATTGTAATGATCAATATCTGGAAGTTTACTGAATTTCACAAAAAGGAGAAAGTCGTAGAAAGTGTTAAATAATGATCTCCAGGTGATGCCATACCAACTCATATAACATTTATGGCAAGCACATGTGATTATGGTAATATTAAGTACTGTAATTACTTTTTAGTCCTGTTAAATTTAGAATTTTGACAAGAAAAAAGACTACAGATAATCCTTCCAGTGTTTAACCTTCATAACCCATTTGGGTCCATTTTGATCGAGAGATATATAAAAAAATTTTAGTAAAAAAAAAAAAAAAAGTTTTTAGTAAGGGAATGAAACTTTGCAAATTAAGACCCTCAAAATACACACATATTTTTCAGATTTTTTTTTTTTTACAATTATTTTTTAAGAAGAGCTATAACACATTTTGTATGTATGGAGTATAATTAGGTGTCAAAATACCTTGGTAAAATTATCTATGAAGTGTCAAAAATATTGTTATATAATAATAATACAATATATAATATAAAAATACAATAATACTCTTTATGAGCAATCATGAGTTATAAATTCAGAATTTAATTAAAATCCATTCATTCCAATGGAATTAATAATTCTCAGATTATATGTTCTTATAAATTTAATACAATGATATATTCAAATAAAATTTCTAATCTATATTGAAAAATAAAATATACAATTTTTGCATAATAGTTTTTTTTAAAAATGTGGTTCATGTTAAAACTGTTTTATAAAACAATGATTCTTTTTGTCCAAAACAGAACCAGAATGCACAGAGTATACAGATTTTGAATGCATTATGAGGGTTAAGTGTCTGATTACCAATATACATAAATGTTTTTTAATGATTGTTGTATTAGTGTTTTTTTTTACATAATAATCACAGAAAATTACTATTGTTATGATGAGCAATGAAACCATTACATGCCTTAAAAATATCTTGATAATAATAGTATTAATTATTAGGGATGCACCCATATTTTAATTCTATTGAAACAAAATTACGGCCAATCTTCAAAAAAATATTATAAATCTATGCTATTTTTTTTTTTTTATTTATCATTTAAATTTTCTTAAATGCCCACAAGATAACTGGTATGGTTCTGTATTTTGTGCATTCCTAGTAATTATTATTATTATGTTGTTATTTATGCAGTTATTTTGTGCTTTAAATGATGATGTTTTGTGCTATGTCTAGTTAAAAAGGAAGACAAGAAAGAAAGGTTGATAAAGGCTGAGAAACACAGCATCGTAAATAAATGTATAAAAATAATTTAAAAACACGTCTTACTTGTGCAAAGGCCCCATCGAGCATCACTCAGTGGGCAGAGGGAATGGGGGGGCAGGATGGTTTTGGCTGGGTATGTTATACATGTTTTAGTTGGAATGCACCACAGACACTAAAAAGACAGATCGAAGGCTAAGATTGTTATATACAGTCATCCACTGTATCCACGATTCAAAACTCAAGATGTTTTATTCTCTGAATTTAGGGTTGCAGATAGTTACAGTAACAATGATGAGGGTAATGACATCAGTAGAGACGAGTTATTACAGGGTTGATACTGACACACACGTCATAACTGTGAGAAAAGCTGTGTGTGCGTGTCTGTGGTATATAAAAGGTTTGTTTGGGAGTATCTTAACAAATACAGAATGTCAACATCACACAACAACAACAAACTGAATTCTATAGCTAAAACTAGTTTAAAATGTAAAATATCAGCAGGTGAAACTGTAACTCTGATTGCTTAGTAAAGTATTAGCGTACACCTCTTGACAATAAGCTATGATTTGAGGTCCATAACACAACATTACTCAGTTTTAATACTCAGGGTTGGATTTTTGGTCAAATCTCTAGCCCAAAGTGTGAATTATAATAACAGTGATGCTTGCTTTAGCAAACACCACTAAATAAAAGGCCGACCTCAGTATATGAATATTTACGTGACTGACTTTTTAAGGGAAGTGCACAGGACATCTCAAGTGACGCTGAGCTCTCAGAAACAATATGAAGCTGTAAACACCTAGAACAGCCCAAACCTGTTCCACAGGTGAGGTACGTGATGATCTGATAAGTGTAAAAAAATCCTCCAAATCTTGCTGCTTTCTGAGGTCATTATTTCCTTGTCACTCTGATTGTTCTTCTCTTTCTCATCTCATGTTTCCTCATGTTTTTGGTTCTCATCATATCTCATTTATACATCTTTCTCTCATACTGTAATATGTTTTCACCCATGTTTTTGTCATAAGCCAAAAGAGTAAATAGTGTGAATAAAACAGGCCAGTCTGCTTTGTGGAAATATATCTCAAACATCAAAGAGAGAGGCAAGATTTTATCCAAACTCACATCCACATATGCCAAGCATTCTTCACAACTGGTACCATTCTTGCTCTCACAACCTAGAAAAGTGAGAAGTGTGAGAGGGGACACGTTATTTGTAGAAATCACTCGTTAATCGAATTCTGTGTTAAAACAGCAACAGGCTTTTAGTGCCTGACTCAATATATTAGGCAACAATTACATCCTGTGAGACACTGGTTGCCTTGGCCATCCTTAGTTATGGAGCCAGACAAAAGCAGCATGGGAAATCAGAGTAAGGCAGTTATTTACTAGTACACCATATTGGTCTTTCAGGAGAATAAAATGTTTTAACATTAAACAGCAGGTCTTATACACAAACAGTGTATTTGTAATCGTCCCGTCCCCCCGTCCCCCATTTAGTTTTAGTAAAACTGATATAAAAAAAATAAATAAATCTGGTTAGTGTAATTACAGTAAACTCTTGTCAAATGACAATGACAGTTTGTTTGTATGTAAATTCAACAGTGAAACAGGTTCTATAACAGTAACAAAACATTAAACCTTTTTTCCCTCCAGAACGTATTCAGCCAAAAGTATCTATTTGCCTTACTTGGATGTGGTGTTGTAGTCGGTGCTTTACTTGTAGTAGTTTGTGATGTAGTCTGTGTTGTAGTTGAAGATTGTGTAGTCTGTGTTGTAGTATTTGAAGTTGTTGTATTCTGTGCCAGCGTTGAGCTCAAACCAAAGAGAAGCAGGACGAAAGGAATAAAATTCATGTTCTCTTCTTTAAATGAACGAACACCTAAATAAAACTGACTCCTCTGTTAGTAATATCTCCCTTTGAAACCTTAGCGCAGACGCTTCCTCCGACCAGAAACTGGGAAGGTTGAGGTTTTGTAGTTTTGCTCCTCTTTCATGGCGCAGAACATCCTTCAGGAGCTTAAATTACAATACCTGCTTCGGCGAAGGCGTGGTTCATTATTATTAAGTACGTAATACAAAAGCTGTCTTCCAATGGCAATGGCTTGAGCTTATGAATATTAAGTAGATCATGACGTCGCGTTGTAATCTTCCAATGGCGAAATTCTTGTTTATGACTATTAATCAGAATCAGAATCAGAAGAGCTTTATTACCAAGTATGTTTGCACACACAAGGAATTTGACTTGACTACAAGAGCTTCCAGTCTAGAAGAAAGTACAGACATAGTGCAGACATACATGATAGTGAAGACATACATAGGAATAACACAGTAGGGATGGAATATAGCACTAATATAAGAACAGAAACAGAAATTAAATAATGTACTATATACAGAAATAGATGTATAGGGGAAAAAATTAATTGTTTAAATAAACGTACAGATATGTTATAAGTGTGCAGATATGTTATTTACAAAGTGTGCAGTTTACAAGTGTACAAATTTTGGGTTCTGTGTATAAATATGTCAGTTGTGATGAATGATGTATAATTATGAAAGTTTAATTGTTGAAACTAAATATAGCCTGTGGGAAAAAACTGTTCTTGTGCCTGGCTGTTCTGGTGGTCAGTGCTCTAGCGCCGACCAGAAGGCAACAGTTCGAAGAGAGAGTGGGCTGGGTGTGAGGGGTCCAAGGTGATTTTCTTAGCCCTATTCCTCACTCTGGAGATGTAAAGATCTTGGAGGCTGGGCAGAGGGGCACCGATAATCCTCTCAGCAGTCCTGACTGTCCGTTGCAGTCTCTTGATGTCTGATTTGGTAGCTGAACCAAACCAGACAGTTATGGATGAACACAGGACAGACTCAATGATAGCAGAGTAGAACTGTTTCAGCAGCTCCTGTGGCAGGTTGAATTTCCTCAGCTGGCGAAGGAAGTACAACCTCTGCTGGGCCTTTTTAGCAATGGAGTGTGAGTGTCCCACTTCAGGTCCTGAGAGATAGTGGTGCCCAGGAATCTGAATGACTCTACTGCAGCCACAGTGCTGTCCATGATGGTGAGTGGGAGGAGTGCTGGAGGGTTTCTCCTGAAGTCCACAATCATCTCCACAGTTTTGAGCGTGTTCAGCTCCAGGTTGTTAAGACTGCACCAGACATCCAGCTCTTTAACCTCCTGTCTGTAAGCAGACTCATCTCCGTCCTTGATGAGGCCGATGACTGTGGTGTCGTCTGCAAACTTCAGGAGCTTGACAGAGGGGTCCTTTGAAGTGCAGTCATTTGTGTACAGGGAGAAGAGCAGTGGGGAGAGAACACAACCCTGAGGGGAGTCCTGGATATGAGTTTGCCCAGCCTCACTAGCTGCTGCCTGTCTGTCAGGAAGCTGGTGATCCACTGACAGACGGAGGTGGGCACGGAGAGCTGTGTCAGTTTGTCCGAGAGAAGGTGAGGCATGATGGTATTGAAGGCCGAACTGAAGTCACAAATAGGATCCTTGCGTAATTCCCAGGTCTGTCGAGGTGTTGCAGGATGTAATGCAGTCCCATGCTGACTGCATCGTCCACAGACCTGTTTGCTCTGTAGGCAAACTGAAGAGGATCCAGCAAGGGTCCAGTGATGTCCTTCAAGTAGGCCAGGACCAGTCTCTCAAATGACTTCATGATCACAGACGTGGGAGCGACATGTCTGTAATCATTAAGTCCAGTAATTTTGGGCTTTTTGGGGACTGGAATGATGGTGGAGCGTTTGAAGCACCAGGGAACTTCACACAGCTCGAGAGATCTGTTGAAGATCTGTGTGAAGATGGGGGCCAGTTGGTCAATGCAGACTTTTAAACAGGCAGGTGAAACACTATCTTGGCCTGAAGCTTTCCTAGATTTCTGCTTCCTGAAGACCCGGTTCACATCCTCTACACAGAACTTAAGTGCAGGTTGAATGGTGGGGGAGGGAGGGAGGGGGACTGCAGGGGGGGGGTAGGTAAATGTGTGAAGTGCAAATTAGAGTGGATGGAGGGTGGTAGACTGGCCTTTTCAAATCGACAGTAAAACACATTCAGATCATCAGCCAGTTGTTGATTCTCCACAGACTGTGGGGGTGGTGTCTTGTACATAGTGATGTTTCTCAGACCAGTCCATACTGACGCGAGATCATTGGCTGAAAGCTCTTTTCTCAGCTTTTCGGAGTAGTTTTTTTTAGCCACTCTGATCTCCTTTGTTAGTCTGTTCCTGGCCTGGTTATACAAGATTTTATCCCCACTTCTGTAAGCATCCTCTTTGGCATGACGAAGCTGATTGAGTTTTCCAGTAAACCATGGTTTTTCATTATTAAATGTCCTGGTGGGGATGCACATATAAGCAGCAAACCTTAATCAGACAATGATTTCTGGAAATGATTCCTCTTTATTTTGTTAGCTATAATTTATATTCACAAGCAAAAATTAGCCTTTTCCTGTTTTTTTTTCTAGTGTTTTAATCTTTAAATAATAAAAAGGACAATACAGGGATAGCCTACGTTTCCAAATCTCCCATAAACTGTTTTTATATTTTTGTATGTATGTATGTATGTATGTATGTATACTACAATGTAATTATTCTGTACTTGTATTATATATGTATATAATAATATGTATATGAAATATGTAATATGTATAACAGATAAATTGTCCTTAATTGTTCAATACAGAATAACCCACATAGCCTAAACCAGATAAATTAAAAGTAAAATACATGTTAATTATTTGAATTATTTTGATTGTTTGAACACGAAATAATTAACTGTTAAACATTAGGCCTATATTTTCTTATAGGCTATAGCGGGCCTATTTCATAATAATAATAATAATAATAATAATAATAATAATAATAATATAAAGCCTAACCAGATGTTTTGGCACCCTCTGGTGGATAATAAACAAAACACAAGAAGTTGTCAAACAGTTTCTGAACAAATGACATTCAGCTCCATTTAGGATATTCAGTATACAAACGAAACCACTGCTTGAGATAAATTACAATAATTTATTAAAGCATTTTGTAAAGCCGGTTACAAAAGAAAACATTTTTTCCTCTCTCTCTCAATATTTTAACAAGCACAATTATTCTTTTTTCGAGTAAGCTATAATTTATAGTATTATAACAATGGCAATGACGAAACTACATTCAGGCCTTGTACTGGCTGCCTGCAGCTGAGCAAGGACCCCAGTGTGAATGTGTGAGAGAGACAGAACCAACCGTGCTATATCTGTGTGCATGTTTTATGTTGATCTTTGTGTGTGAGCATGTCTATGATCATGTGTGTGTTAATATGTGTGTATGAGGCAGAGTGTAAGCTAGCACCTGAGTCTTCTCGGTTGCTCTGACACCACCTTCTCTTAACACACACACTTACACACACACACACACACTCAGTAACATCAACACATTCTGTTTGTTACTTCAACACACCAACACATCAAATCTTCTCCACTTATTCATGACAAGTGAACTCTATCCATTTCTTCACAGTGTTGGCAGACCTTAAATGCTGATCTAAGCCTAAAAAAAATCTGAGATCAGCATTAAAGGGTAAACCTACACCTTCATTTCTCCAGTTATGAACAATAACACCATTATAACAGATAAATACACCAAACCCTCACCCACCCCTTCTCATTCTGTTTCATAAATATAATCATAACAGTATTATAACAGAAATCCCCATACACATAGCTCCCTAAACATCTTCATTATATTCCATCATCATTATCCTTGTTTCAATTCATCGTTAAATTCAGACATACACACGTTCACAAAAAAAAACTTGCATTACACTGACAAATATAGTTGCATATCAAACAGCACAATTACACAGGTACTGTCGCAGGATTATACTCACATAAAGAAAAACAACAGGCGTACTTGGACTCATTCTGTGTTGATTGAGAGTCAATGAATGATGTTTTTTGGTGTCACAGTCCATTTTAGATCTCTCTTATGTCTGTTGTCTGTTATCTCTCTGGCAGCATGGCCACTCTGGTAACAGTCTTAGCAGAGCTCCAAGATGGTCACTTCACCTGTGGTTTGAGGGAACAGATATGCAGCTACATAAGATTAGCCACCATTTGGTCAAGATGCACTTTAAAGAATCTGAGGCTTTCCCAGTCAAGTAAATGAGTATAATGTCCATGCCAGCAAACTACATACATCCTCAAAAGATTTATATGCTCCTTAAGCAAAGGCTTTTTTAAAAATTCAAAGACCCAATTGTCTTAGCTTGTGCTGGTTTTTCTGTGCAGTCAAATATGATGACACATTCTACAGTTTAATGAGATTTCAAATGTATGCAAGGACTATATATACCATTCAAAATTTTGATAATTTTGATAAAATGTAATTTAGTATTGTGATTAAAAAGCTGAATTTTTTAGCAGCCATTACTCCAATCTTTGGTGTCACATGATATGTCAGAAATCCTTCTAATATGCTTATTTGCTCAAGAAATTATTATCAGGATTATTTGATGAGTGGAAAATTCAGAAGAACAGCATTTATTTGAAATAGAACTCTTTTGTTATTATAAATGTCTTTACTGTTACTTTTGATCAATTTAATGCGTCATTGCTTAATAAAATCATTTAAAGAAAATCTTACTGACCCCAAACTTTTGAATGATAGTGTATATAAATAAGATCTCTAGCCTTGCATACTGTGGGCCCATAATTTTTACATCAAATGTCAGGCTCTAAACAGTTTAAGTGCTTTCATCAGAATAAATATAAGTGTTTCACAATTAATGTTATGTATACGTATTGAAACAGTACAAATACATGCTTATTGAATCTTGACTGCTGTTGCTTAAGTACTTTTCATTGCTTGCATTGGGCAGGCAGACCTGGCTCTACTTGCATAACACTTAATACCCATTATCCAATCTCTGTTATAGCGAATAGAGGTGTTTAGGAACTGCACCGTTTTTCATTGAACACTCTAAATTACCAAACTGGTCAAAATGGGTATGCATTTGTGCCTTGGTACAGCTAAAATGACACAGGCTTTGTATCACTGGCAAAAATGACAAAAAGGAAACTGTAATTACTGTAATACAAATAATTTAGATAGTAGCAAATGTAACACTTCAGCATATGTATTTATAGACTCTGGCATTTAATACAAAATAGGATGTTTGCTGCATTGACGATGTGTGAACAGTCTCACAAACGAGTAGACAGTAGACTGCTGATATCCACATACTGCGGGCCCCAGATATACTGCGATCTGATTGGCTGACTGACTCCAGGTGGCCTCTGCTGGTAGATTTCAGAACTACACTTTTGAGGGCACAAGTCAAATATTTTGGAAGCAACATATAAATTGCACACATTTCTTTATATTATAGCAGATTTGTTTTATCAGTGACTAATATATTTGAAGCAACTGTGAATGTTCCTTGTGGTGCCATCAGCCAATCAGAGCTGCCATGATGTCATTTTCCTCCGGCTCCAGTCACATGGCATTTATGGCTCAGGTGATTGGCTCAAAAAAACCTGTATGTGAAATTATGCGTCCACGAGCAAAGATGGCAGAAATCAAACCTCGTACTTCTGGGGTGTCCTGCGTCAGCCGAGCAGCTGCCATTGAGATGAATGGGGATGTTAACGCATAGCTTTCTCCTCCTGCTCTCTGAACGGCCTCCAGCAGTCTTGGCTTTACAAAATGGCTCTGTATGTGCTCCACAAAGCATTCACCTGTGTGTGTGCGCAAACTCTGATCACACACACAAGCACAATATACACACCTCTGTAAAACTACCGGTAAATGAAGTAGCAGGTGGTTGTCGGTTAGGTACAACATCACTGACTGAAAACTGAGGATAGAGAGAGGGGAATGAAATGGAGAAGAAGAGACAAGGAAATAAATATGTTTTGTCATCAGCAGGTTACCAGGCTTTGTTGTGCTTCGTAAAGGTGAAACTGGTCCAATAATACTAAACAAACGTGTGCTGTTGTATTTAGGACAGGTATACAGAGGACTCCAGTGGGTTAAGTTAAATCGTTGGAAGGGTGAAGTCTCTGTTTCTTCTCTGCTCTCATTCTCCAATCAATAATGGTCAGTAGTATACTTCACTTTCATCACATTGTGTTGCTGGACACTTTGAGCGCTGGTTGGTGTCGATCACCTCATCCAGGTGCTGCTGTTGCTGGTGACGGACATGATACTGCAGCGCTTTTTGACGATCATGTTGATATACGCCTTCATGATCTTAGTGATTTCACCCACCTTGAAGTACAAAACAAAAAAAACGTAATCAGTACGTTAAAAATCACACGATAATCCTAGCACGGAAAAGGGAATTTAGTGGTTAAATAAGAAGTGCTAGACTTATAGATTCAATTTAGAACAAAGGCTGTAAAATGTGTCTTTATTTTCTGTTGTAATATGGTATGTTTATTTAATTTGTCAAGCAGTTTTGGTGAGAACAAGATGGTCACTTCACCTGTGATTTGAAGGAAACAGAAATACAGCTACAGAAGACTTGACAGATGGTTCAAGATGCACTTTAAAGAACTTGAAGCTTTCACAGTCCAGTAAATAAGTGTAATGTCAATACTATATACACTACAGTACAGAAGTCTGTGGTCAGTAAGAATTTTTTTTATTAATACTTTTATTTAGCAAAGATGCATTAAATTGATCAAAAGTGACAGTAAAAGCATTTGTAATCTTACAAAAAATTTAAACGCAGTTTCTGATGAAAACATGAATCAGCACAACTGTGTTCAAGATTGATAATATGAAGAATTGTTTCTTGAGCAGTAAATCAACATATTAGAATGATTTCTGAAGGATCATGTGACACTGAAGACTGGAGTAATGACTAATGAAAATACAGCTTTGCTATCACAGGAGTACAGTTTAATTTTAAAATATATTAAAATTTAAAACAGCTATATTAAATTATAACAATATTTCACAGTATTACTGTTTTTACTGTATGTGGCATACATCTTTAAAAGATTTAAATGCTCCTCAACCATTTAAACAATTGAACAACATTTTGTCCATCACAGCACTGATAACAGAGGCACAGAAGTGTATTACCTGAGACGTCTCAAAGAACATCTCTCTTTCATCAACGATGATTTTGTATGTGCTGGGCTGAGGTGCTCCGAAGAAAACAATGTGCTCATACTGGAACGTTTCGAGTGGTTTGGGCTCCCCCCGTTTGTACACAGAGACGTTTTCAGCACTGACTCCCAGCCACAGATCATGAGGGAAGCCACCTTCTTTACACTGCAGACAGAGATATAAAAACACAAACACATGTTATTAGTAATGTCCATTAACATCAGTGGCTAAATACTGAGACTTACTGTAACATTAAGGAAAGCTGAAAGTAAGCCAGAATTTAGCTATCAGTTCGAATTATAGGTATATGAGTTTCAAACGTATTGTGAAAGGTTTGAAATAACATAGCACTTTGGGGCTTGGCTTAGGGTAAGTAATGATAAATATTGGTACTTTACAAGGCTGTAACCTTATATTTAGGTATTAGCCCTGATACTCTGGACCTGAGGTGGGATTTAAAAAAAATAATAATAGGGATGCTCTCAGCCTTAAAGGGATAGTTCAGGAACAACATGAGGGTGAGTAATTAATGACAGAATTTTCATTTTTGGGTGAACTATCCCTTTAAAGAAATGTTTTATACCTCCACATCAAACAGCGTAGACCCGTATCCCGGCCACTCTTTGATGATGGTCATGTAGCTGAGCATGGCCTGGTGTTGAGGCATGCCCTGTAGACGACTCCATTTCTCCAGCACGCTGGTCAGTGTGGCTGACATCTCCTCCTTTACAAACATCTCCAACATCTGTTCCTCCTCCACACGCTGTTTCTTCAGAGATCCCGTCTTGAAGCTGCGTCTCAGCGTCCCGTCTAGGAAGTTGGTCTTCCGGCGTTCTAACGTGTGACCTCCTGGCCCTACTATACCAGCGCCTGGTACACCAGCACCCCCTGCTTTAGTGGACTGGAGTATGCGTGTGCGAAGTCGTCCAACAGGGTAGACGCTGCTAAGGCTCCAGGGCGTACGGGCCACGTCACCGTGGATGTACTGCAGTCGCAGGGCTGCTAAGTGCTGGAGGGTTTCCTCAAGGGCTGGGAAATGACCACTGATGAGACTCTCATGAGCCTAGAGAGAAGGTGAAAAAATAAAGAGAGAAAAATAAGGGTAAGTTAAAAAAATCCCACTTTATAAAAGCATCACTTTATAACAGGGATACCCAAATCAGGGCTCATAGGCCAAAGTTGGCCAATCATGCTATATCACAAGATGTTGGGGCATGACATTGAAACATATCTTCACTTCTAATTCTTCTTTTTGTTTGGACATTTTTTTTTTTATTTTTGGTTTGAATTGTAGAAAATAAGTGAAAGTAAAAAAAGTGAAAAATCTACTTATAATATAATATAGCTTTATATAATGAAACATACTTTAAATGTTTTTGTTTTTGCAGCCAGTGGTTAAAAACTGCAGACTGCAAATAAGGTTTTGCATATTTTTGATTTCTGTAAAATTAATTTTGAAAACACTCAAACACATTAAGTTCATAAACATACATTACAAAAGTGCAAAATCTTGTCTAAAAATATGGAGGATGGAAATAGTTGCAAAGGTAGTAACAATTACTGTAATAAGGTCAGTTATACTTTTAAGGCAGAGCTTAATATGTCAATATGTTGTTTTATTTTTGAAATGAAATGTAGAGAATATAAGTGATTGTGATTTTAAAAAAGTTCATTGTAATTTGATTTTTGGCCCTTTTAGTAAAAGTTTTGGGAACCTCTGCTATAATATCTAATTACAAAATATTATATTTAAGATTTTCTAAAAAAAAAATAAATAAATAAAAATCTCTTATTTTAGTTGAAATGGCATAGCAAAGCATTTTTTTGCCAATTGTTGGAGTGATGTGAAGTAATGTGAAGACTGTAAAGAAGGTTTTGCATGTTCTAGGTAAATTCCTTTTAAAAAACATTCCAACACACATGACTTCCATAACTTCCATAATCCCCTTACAGAGGATGGAAACAGTTGCTAAATGAGCAACAAATATTAACAAGGTCAGTAACATTTTTAAAGTGGATTTGACTCTGTGACTTAAATCACAGGAATCAGTATTAAGAATTCTCTATAATGGATATTCAATTTGTAAAATATAAATAAATATGCAATTTACCTGCTCAAACATGAAGGCAAATTCCACTCCCTCTTTGGGCATGCTTTCCACATCAAGAAAGCAATAGAGCTTGAAATACAGCCTCCAGGGCCCTTCCTCCTCCTCATCCTCACTGCCTGCCAACCTGAAAGAGCAAAGCAGTGCAGATGACCCACAGTCATAAAACCAAAAGAAATAACTTGTACAGAAATATAGCTTTTATAGATGCTATAGGTATTTTGAAGCAACCAATCATTCATAGTCATCTAGTCAGCTCGAACATAGACCATATGAACTGTTCATTACCTCTCAAACTTTGCAAGCACATCTGCTACAATTATGCGGCTTTCTATGGCTCGACTCGCCACCTTATTGTGTTCAAACAAAGAGAACATGTTCCTGCTGTTTTCCATCGCCAGACCACGAATCAGCTTCTCCACCACCTTGACAAAGACAAGTACGAATAAGACGTCACTTTCATTCTAATTTGCAGGACACGCTGTGTCATTTCATTATACAGTTCAAAGCAGAGATGTCAAAATGATGTCTGAGTATGCTAATAAAATTGATAACATCTCTTTCTCTTCGTCTCACCTCTCCAGCTGTGGTGTGTGAGTTGATGGATATCTTGCAAGACCCTCCTCCATGGCAGTACACAGTAGTTGTCATTTCCTGTCTGTTCAGCAGGGCGGCGATCTCCTCCTGAGAGGGCACATACTCCCTGGTCTTTGTCTTCTTCAGGGACTCACCAATAAAGTGGGCGTACTTCTCAATCTCAGTGCCAGGATAGCGCTCTCTAACCCTGAGAGGTTATTCACAGAAAAAAACGTAGTGTTTGTCAAATGACCTTTGAAATGGGAATAGCAATTATTCAACTCCAAGAGGATATGCAATGAGCATCTCCCTCTGTTACCTCTTCAAGTGGAATCGGAGGTAACGCAGGATGGCACGACTGGGCAGG
This sequence comes from Tor tambroides, assembly GCA_021397915.2. Classification (NCBI taxonomy): domain Eukaryota; kingdom Metazoa; phylum Chordata; class Actinopteri; order Cypriniformes; family Cyprinidae; genus Tor; species Tor tambroides. Next base: position 11,178 of record JAFVLL020004277.1, on the reverse strand, counting down.
AAGGTGCAGCTCATGCAGGTAAGCAGGTGCCAGTGTGCGCGGTTTGCAGGGCTGTTGGGTTGGGGCACGTGATTGGTCTGTTTGATCAGCTGACAGTACACCTCGTCTCTCAGTGGCCGCAGATC
>JAFVLL020004277.1:0-10953 GCA_021397915.2 Tor tambroides | reverse complement strand
AGTCATGTCTCTGTCATGTCTCTGTCTCAGTTGTCTCTCAGCACGTCTCAGTCATGTCTCAGTCATGTCTTAATCGTGTCTCAATCATGTCTCAGTCATGCCTCTGTCATGTCTCTGTCATGTCTCAGTCGTGTCTCAGTCATGTTTCTGTCATGTCTCAGTCGTGTCTCAGTCATGTCTCAGTCATGTCTCAGTACATGTCTCAGTCATGTTTCTGTCATATCTCAGTCGTGTCTCAGTCATGTCTCAGTCATGTCTCTGTGTGTCTCAGCACATATCTCAGTCGTGTCTCAGTCATGTCACAGTCATGTCTCTGTGTGTTTCAGCACATATCTCAGTCGTGTCTCAGTCGTGTCTCTGTCATGTCTCTGTGTGTCTCAGCACATATCTCAGTCGTGTCTCAGTCATGGCTCTGTCATGTCTCTGTGTGTCTCAGTTGTCTCTCAGCACATGTCTCAGTTGTGTCTCAGTGGTGTCTCTCAGCAGATGCACTGACGCTCTGTCTCTTCAGACGCAGACGGCACTGATCTGTCATTCACCCAGTGGCCGCGGCTCCTGCAGTGCAATCAGACGCTCCTGCTGCTGGAGATGGAGAGATGCGGCGAGCGATTCACTAGCGACATGAATCACGTCCATCCAGGCGACAGATGCAACCTCACGCACTTCATCAGGTCAGTCACCTTCACCTTCATAATCATCATCACAGTCAACTCACAGAAACTTAACTCTCCAATCTATACAAATACAAGAGTCACTCAACTCAATGAGTCCAGCCTAATTAAACCCTAATGAGCCTGTGTGTGAAAGTATGTGTGTGTGTGTGTGTTTGTGTTTGTGTTTCCTTTTCAATGGACTACTTGCACAACTACTTCCGCATTCTACTTATTACGGCTCGGGGGTTTCCGGTCAGCATTTAGCACACCTACATGATTTTAATAAGAACGCAGATTATTACTACGTTTTAGGGCTGACTCTCATTTTAATAAGTGTTTAAGTCAACTAGATGATTACAGCTCATTGAAAATATACGTAGCCTGAAATAAGAGCTATATTATTTCAAATGGAAGTGCGTCACGAGGCTCAGTGCAAGTAGTCCATTCATAAGTCAAGTCACATTTATTTCTACAGCGCTTTATACAATACAGATTGATTCAAAGCAGCTTCACAGTAATAAACAGGAAAATATCAGTGTCAATGCCGTAGAATTCATCAATTATGAAAACGGTTCAAATTCAAATCCAATTTCAGCTCTACAGAAGACAATAGAGTTATTATTCAGATCAGATCAGTTCAACATTTCTGATTGAAGTAACTGAGTGTAATGAGATGCATCACGTGACGTTTATGAGGCTGATTTGAAGATCAATACATCTGGATCATCAGCCGCTCAAATATGATGAATGATGCGACACTGGAGAGCGTTAGACTCTGAAACACTGCGTTCTGCTGTATTTATTCTGCTGGAATGAGTTATTTATACAGTATATGTGCTGTGAGGACTAGTTGAGCAGTTAAAGTGGTTATCACAGACTCAATGATCGGTTGTATGTGTTTGTAAACACTGTCATTGATGAATCTGTGATCTGCAGATGTTTGCTCTTGAAGACGCTCCAGGAACTCACAGTTCACTCTGACATGATCTTGAGCTCCTTCCAGAGACTCGAGGAGCGTTTGACACTCGTCAGCCGGTCAGGAGATGTTGATCTGCGTCACCGTTCATAAACCAGAAGCACAAACACATCCTCAACACTGTTTACATGTTTATCTGACCACATTCACTCTCGAGATGACAGTGACCCTTCACATGACCACATCATGTCTTTAGCTATCAGTGAAGAATATGGAGAGGGTTTATTCAGAATAAAGCTAAACCAGCGTGTTTTCATGCACTGCTCAGTTTTTGGTGTATTTTGCTTCCATATCATGTCTCTTCTTTCAGACTAGTGCAAAGAAAACATCCAAAATACACATTTAAGTGTTTATTTTATTGCACTTTATCTGTTTTTGTCTGTAGATTTCAATTACAGTCCATATCTTTAAAGAGTTTACTCCTTTCTATGTTCTGAAGGTTTGTTCATATTTCATTCACACTGATTTATACAACATTTTACTCCTAAGACATGATAAAAATGTGTTTGTTTTCTGTCTGTTGACAGTGTTTTCTGATTCATGGAGTGATGAAAAGAAAAATCCAACAACCCCTCTGGAAAAACCTTTAACTCTAATATGACAACAAAATCAAACAAGAATTATGAACTTGATTTTATCCAGTAATCAGATGTGTGTTCTGGAAAGGTGTGCAAATTAGTGCGTATTTAATTAGAGAAAGATTCATTTGCATATTTAAACATAACATTTCAGGAAACGTGTAATACACATAATGTTTTTTGACTGTGTTTTGCGTCTGATGACTAGTATCAGCATGATGTGAGGAATCATTCACATCTGCAGTGCTTTAGCTGTGATCAGCATGAGCTCTAGTTCTACTGATGAGTGACTCAAACACCATCATAATGATCATAATAATCAGAAACGAGGGTTTGAGCTGGACGCTGGTGAACTTCAGTGACCCACGACTCACTCGCACACCATTAGGTTCACTGCTGGACGCTTTATTAAGACGGACGATTAGACAGGTCACAACATGAACCCAATTACTGAGATCCTGAGCGGGACTGTTTTCCCAGACTCTGGAGGAAAGAGCCAGCAGGCGTCAGCAGGAACCAATCACAGCTCACACACAGATCCTCATTTGCATACTAATCACCGGAAACCTTCATGGACCTCTTTAACTTTATTTATTCAGTCACTGAGGTCCAGTGTTTCTCTGGAGATTGACCTGTTCAAATGTGTCTCAGATGCATCTCCTGCTCAGCAGATCAGCATTTATCTGTCTGGTGGAGGTTTTTCTCCATGATAACTTCAGCAGATGGAGCAGCAGGTGTGTTTTTGCTGAAGATGGTTCCTGATGTCAGATAGTGAGCGCTGCCGTCCCTGATGAGCGCTTTACTAACGGCTGAAACGATCACATGACCAAAAGAGATTCAATGACGACCGCTTTAATGGGATCTGAACACACAAGCTGATCGTCACACACTCACTCACACACACACACACACACACACACACACACACACACACACACACACACACTCACTCACTCACTCACTCACTCACTCACTCACTCACACACACACACTCACTCACTCACTCACACACACACACACACACACACACACACACACACACACACTCACTCACTCACTCACACTCACTCACTCACTCACTCACTCACTCACACACACACACACACACACACACACACACTCGTTTTTATACCAAAATCAGAAACAAAAATCATTTTCATAAAGACAGAAAAGCCTGTTTTGATTTAATCTCAAACATTCTTGTCATTATGAAAATATTGTAGTTATAATTTCACTTTGAAGGTCACATTCTGCTTTTAATAACAAAAAAACAAAAACATTGTGTCTGTATAGGGCAATTTTTGTGGCTATTACAGTAATGAGAATGTGAATTTGTTTGTGCATGATATTAATAAACGAAGCTGCCTTGAAACAGTCTATATGGAGTAAAGTGCTATAGAAATGAATATGACTTCATAAGCAGGTAAAACACCACAGGTGAATAGGGTAAAAAATTAAGAATTGCAAACATTTCTTGTCTTACCATGTTTCTGAAATGTCATGTATGAATATGCAACTTAAATAAGCACACTTCTTTGTTTTTGTTATATCAGAGTTAAAGGTTTTTTTTTTTGGATATCTCCTTTCATCACTCCATAAATCAGAAAACACTGTCAACAGACAGAAAACAAACACATTTTCACCATGTTTTTAGGAGTAAAATGTTGTATAAATCAGTGTGAATGAAATATGAACAAACCTTCAGAATATAGAGAGGAATAAAACTGTAAAGTTTGGTGTTTGTAAGAGAAAAAACTCTTTAAAGATTGAAATCTACAGACGCAAATAGATAAAGTGCAATAAAATAAACACTTAAATGTGTATTTTGGATGTTTTCTTTGCAGTAGTCTGAAAGAAGAGACATGACATGGAGCAAAATACACCGAAAACTGAGCAGTGCATGAAAACACTGGTCTCGCCTGTAGTGTAGAGTTTGAATGTCTTTAATTGTCATGAAAATATCACAGTGCAAAACATCTCATGCTCCTCAGAATCAGGCTTCTTGTTCTTTGTGCCAGTATTAACGTCGATCAAGAGTATTATGTGAGGAAGTGCGGTTTCGTATTATGATGTAAATTCTGTTCAGTGAAGATGAAGAGGAAGTGTTATAAAGCTCTGAGCTCATGTCAGAACTCCAGCTAATCAGACAGATTCGTTTGAAAAGACTCATTAAACGTTTCTCTCGTCGACTCCCTGAAGGAAATGACTGATCCGCTGATTGCTGTTACAGGAAATGACCTGAATTTCTCCATAAAATCAATAATAACGTGACGTTTCTGCTTCTTTCCTCAGAGAGTATCACGTCTTCTCCTTCTGCACAGAGATGAACGCCGAGCGCATCGGCTGCTTCTGGCCGAACCCGGCGGTGGAGCACTTCATCATCAGCATCCACAAGCACTTCTTCTCCAACTGCAGCCTGAAGCGAGAGGTGTTAGTCGACCCTCCAGACGACACGCTCACCCTCCTCATCCTCATCCCCGTCCTGCTCACGCTGGCCATGGTGGCGCTGGTGGTCTGGTGCAGCAAACGGAGCGACATTCTGGCCTAACAATCAGGAGTGAAGATGATCAGAACACTAGTGTTTCCAGCAGATAAAATGGTTTTGTGTCACTTATTTCTATCTTTTGCTGTAGTGTGTCAGTAGAAAATATCAGTTTACATTGATTTTGCCATTAATTGTAATAATCCAGTGAGGTTTTTGAGATCTGATCTGATCATCATCCAGTCTGTCTGGAATGACATGAAGAAACAGAACAAACTGAGACAGACTAAATCCAGAAGAACTGATGCTTCAAGAAACCTCCTGCAAAGCTACAGTACTGTTAAAAGTTTTAGGCACTTGTGTAAAAATGCTGTAAAATGAGGATGCTGTCATAAACAGATTTTCTTTATCAATGAACTTCTATGAACTAAGTGAAATCATCATTTGTTGTGAGCATCTTTGTGTTTAAAGCAGCTTTTGCTCTAGCTGCACTTGCTCATAGTTTTTCAGGAGCTTTGCAGGAGGTTTCTTGAAGCATCAGTTCTTCTGGATTTAGTCTGTGTCAGTTTGTTCTGTTTCTTCATGTCATTCCAGACAGACTGATGATGATCAGATCAGATCTCAAAAACCTCACTGGATTATTACAGTTAATGGCTAAATCAATGTAAACTGGTATTTCCTACTGACACACTACAGCAAAAGATAGAAATAACTGACTTCAAACCATTTTTAGCTGCTGAAAACACTAGTGTTCTAATAATTTTGTCGATGAAGAACAGAGTCAGATGGACAGAAGCATCGCTCTGGATCTCACTGAAGAGCAGAACGTCTGAATTCATGATGCTCTCCTTCAGATCTCCGTCAGATTTCCGTCAGCTCTCCTTCAGATCTCCGTCAGATCTCCTGTGTTTCAGCTGGAGGTTTAATTCCTCATCTCTGCAATCACTGATGCTGAACTGAATTAATTCAGTGTTAATAGAGAGCGTGAGTGAATATCTGTCAGGATCTCTGGACGGACTACATGAATCATGTACTGTACAGCTATTATTTAATGTTTTAATTAAATAACCTAGATTTAGACCATTTGTCAAACTCACACTGGTTTGTGGTTTTTGTTGGGTCTCTCATCACTCAGTCCGACCGTTCGATATCATCATTCATCCAGTGATTTCAGCTTGTGCTTTCCTCTCTGACCTGCAGGAAAATCCTGAAACGATCAACATGTTCCTGCGAAACACAAACGACTGTTGTGATTGATTCAGACTGAACCTGTACGAATGGAGAGGGTTGTTTTAGGATGACGGTATTATTTATATGAGAAGGAAAGCTGTGTATTGTGTGTGACTTAAAGATACAAACAAAAGACAATAGCTGCTCTCAAACGTCTCGCCTCGTATTCTCCAGTAGAGCCAGAGCCGCAGGAAGGATATAGAAGTCTTTCCCAGCGCAGCCGATGAATGAGAGGAAATGGGCTGGTTATGATTTTCACCAAAAGAGCTACAGGAACCATTTTCCCCAAACCTGTGTGTGTTATGATGATGATCGTCTGTGTGCATCTTCATCTGTCTTGTCAGTCTGCAGTATTTCTTCTTCTCCTGTGCAGAACAGCAGCCTACATTTATGATTTATGTATTTGAATTGCATAAAAAATTCCATCGTTTTGGATTTCACAGTTCTAACATAAACTAATACTCTTCTTACCATAAACTTAAAGTAATGCATATTTATCAGTGAAGCAGGTCAGATTTCTGCACTCGGGAAATCATTAACTATTTACATCTCTTTGATTTTATTTAAATGTTTAAAAATGAACTGGTTTTAATCTGTTCATTGTGAAGACAAATAAACTAATTCAGTTTATAAGTATGAAGATGTGACTGCCTGTGAAACAAGCAACTCATGCACTGAAACAAACTTTATTTATTAATGCTAAATTTATAAAGCTGCATTATTTATTAACATTCGCATTATTTCAGAAATGCTAATATGTTAATAAGTTTTGTTGCTGTATGACTGACAAATACGATCACATGAAGTTTATTAGTTTAAAACTGTATAATCCAAATGGATGGAAATGTGATATGCAATTCAAAAATCTTAAACTGAAGCCTGAAAGTGTTTGATTGAGGCCTCATATATATATGTATTCTTGTATGTGTGTGTGTTTTTCTGCGATCGGGTCTCTGTTTCTCTGTTCTGAGTGTATTATTGGACGTCGCCTTGAGTCGATGGGGAGGTTTTTTTAACGCCTCAGCGCTCACTTCCTGTTTACTTTAGAAATCCCACACTACTAAGTGCAAGTTCACGCCGAAGCTAATTTTATCTGGACGCACAGATTTCCGTCACACAAGCGTTTTGCTGCGGACGTGATGTTCATCTGGAAGGCAGAGTAAATCAGAGCTTCTTTCCTGCTGAAATCATGAATTATACAGCTGATCCCAGATCAGACCTTCATATCCTTCAGGAGGTCAGACACACACACACGATTCAGCAGAAGTGTTTCTGATTTATTCTGTTCATGTTTGATTCATTCTGAAGTGTTGATGTGATTCATTCAGCAGCTTGTGATTCAGTGCTGATTTTGATGCGGTTCAGCAGCTCAAACTAAGCTGGAATGAGTCGTTATTCTCTTTAACAGGAGCTTTCTCTTCAAGAACACATTCTCTTCAAGATTTATGCAGCACTTTTGGATGATATGATTCGTTTGCTTAACGATCCTGAACAGCTGTGATTCATCTGTAATATTCATGATGAATACATCGATTCAGCAGCACATTTCCATCCAGACGCTGCTGCTGTCGAGCAGAAAAACACACACATATACAGTAGATATGACTGTTCTTCATTCATCATGATGTCAAATGGAAAAACGTCAGTATGCAGGAATTTCTCTGAATCTCACTTCTGGAATAAACCGAGTTCTGCTAATATTAGTCTCTGTTGTGTCAGTGTTACAGGAAATGATGCGCCTGACGCCTGTCTGGACAGAGCACACATTCACTGAGATTTCAGCTGGAAAAAGAGTTAAATAGAGTTTCTGACACTGACTTTGACCCGCAGCTACTGTCTGTGAACGTCACTGAGCAGACAGACAGAGACAGAGGAGTGTGTCAGATGAATAAAACACACACACACACACACACACTCACACACACACACACACACACACACACACACACACACACACACACACACTCACACACACACACACACACACACACACACACACACACACTCACACACACACACACACACACACACACACACACACACACACACACACACACACACACACACACACACACACACACACACTTGTTCTGCTATCCTTGTGGGGACTCTCATAGGCATAATGTTGTTCTGCTGTACAGACCGTATTTTCTATCGTCCTACACCAACCCTACACCTAAACCTACCCCTTACAGGAAAATTATCTGCATTTTTACATTTTCAAAAAACTTCATTCTGTGTGATTTATAAGCTTGTTTACCCGTGGAGACCTCAATTTAGGTCCCCACCGTGACACAAGTCCCCATGAGTCTGTGTGTATTCAGGTCTAAGTCCCCACCAGGATAGAAAAAACAAGTACATTATAACACACACTCATTATAACACACACACACACACACACACACACACACACTCACAGACACACGCATTCACACACACACACACACACACACACACACTCACACTCATACACACTTACACACACATACACACACACACACTCACACACACACACACACACACACACACACAGACACACAGACACACAGACACACACACACACACACACACACACACACACACACTCACTCACACACACACACACACACACACACACACACACACACACACACACACACACACACACACACACACACACACACACACACACACACACTCACACTCATACACACTTACACACACACATACACACACACACACTCACACACACACACACACACACACACACACAGACACACACACACACACAGACACACACACACACACACACACACACACACACACACACACACTCACTCACACTCACACACACACTCACACACACACACACACACACACACACACACACTCTCAAACACACACACATACACACACACACACACACTCAAACACACACACACACACACACACACACACACACACAGCATCAGGTAAATGAGATGCGGCTGAATATAATATTGGTAAAGGTCAGGCCAGCAGCTCTTGTTTGGTTTTCATGTGTTCACGGCTCAGATGAGCTTCTCTTCATGTGTTTGACTCATGAATGAATCATGAACAAACTCTTTCTGTGTTGAATCTCAATGACATTCACGGTTTGTTAATGTAGCGTGGCTGAAGTCGTTTTCAGATGATATTTCTCCATCTCTGTCCGTCGCGCTGAAGCTGGTGATTGTGAAAGATCAGCGTGAGGAAATGAAGAGTAAGAGTTTCTCTGATGAAACAGATGACCTTTGATAAGTTTCTCAACTCTTGAGGCTCTCCGTCTGTGAACTCGCATTATTTCTGCTGTGGATCGCAGGAGAGTAATGATAGTGTGCTGGTAGTGTCAGGGACAGAAGACCATTCTGGATGAACTTCTCTGAGCAGGATTTGATGGTGATGCTGCTTTGGTTTGACCTTTGACCTGCATCTCTCCAGTGTTTCCGTGATTCCATCAAATGATTGAATCAGCGTTTGCTCAGAGATCAAACAGTCCAGCGAAGATCTTCACATGATCATCGAATATCATACAAACCTGCAATAATTAAATATGTTAAATATACTTCATGTAATCCCACTTTATAAACCAATGTCTTCGCTGCTGACATTTGATGATCCAATTCAACCATACGAATAAGCAAAAATGACTTTCGATAAACATAACATTTGGGTTTCATTAAATATTACTGAAGAGTGTTGAACTTTCTTCTCCTGCATTCTACTGAACAGATATGAATGTACGTTTCCATCCACCTCAGGCTTATTTATTTAACTGTTGTTATGAAAGGGCTTTTACATCTGCCAAAAATAGAACTTTATTTATTAAAAACCAACAAGCAAGCCCTGACCTGATTTAATAAGTAACTCTAAAGTAATGTAACGAATTACTTTCCATAAAAGGTAACTAAATAACGCAATTAGTTACTTTTTTAGGGAGTAACGCAGTATTGTAATGCATTACTTTTATAACTTTCCCCAACACTGATTAACATAAACTAGGAGTAATGCTACATTAAGTTAATTATTCATTTATTCTAGGAGAAAAAAAAAATTATTATTATTTTCATGTTATTATTTTCCTTGCAATATAAGATCATCTTTTAGTTTACGTCTTTACAGGTTTTTAGTGTTTTATTTCAGATTAGAGTTTGATTATCTTACTGTATTAATAATGATTTATTAATGTAAATAGTTTTGGGTCATCTTGAGGCTGCTGGTTGACATCTACTTATCTGGGGTTTATTCCAAACCTGATCCTCTGCTCTAAGAATCAAAGCCAGACGAGCACTAGTGTGTCCTCGTCTCTTTGCTCTGTATAATGTGATTTCTGAATCAGTTCTCATGTGCCAGTCTCTCCATGAAGGGTTTGGTGAAGAGGGAATGAAGTCAGTCTGCAGACGAGCGTTTCAGTCCCTGGACAGCAGATCTCACTGGCCTCCTGTTTATACTGTGAGAAGATCCTCAGAAACGTCAAACTGTGTGACACGACTCTGATCCTGAGAGAAGCGTCTCCTCTGTGTGTCTGAATAGATGTATTGATCTGAAACTCGCTGAGCGTCAGTGTTTCTGAGACTCTCAGCTTGCGTTTTATTGAGCGACCGAAGCGGCTGAACTCTTAAAAGGCGCATGAAGGACTCATACATCGATTCCAGCGTTTGTCCGCGAGTGAAGCGAACACAGCAGCTGTTAATGTGACCTTCACACGGCCGAGGCTCTGAGAGGCTTCAGAAACACACAAAAACAGTCCATTTCACAGAGAGCCCACAGCTAGGCCGCAAAATACAGCCAATCAGCCTGCTCTGAGCGGAATCATATTCCTGCAGGACATTTGTTTCATCATCGCAGTGAGAACGCTGCCAAAATAATGCATCTCTAATACATCAGAGTGTTTCTCTGAGAACAACTGCAGACGAAACACAAACACTGAGACTGAAGAGAAACATGTTCGTTTGCTGATGAGGGTTTGCACACACACACACACACACACACACACACACACACACACACACACACTCAAACAAACACACACACACA